>BPLR01013414.1:0-36893 GCA_021605095.1 Caerostris extrusa | reverse complement strand
ACGCTTACACACTTAACTGGTCTTAGTCATTAACCCAATCTTATCCAAATTTATCACTTCCGTGAATATGACATGAAATTAGATTGTTAAAATTAGATTAGAGTTAGATAGTTGGTTTTGATTAACGTCAAATCAACAATCTCCTTGGAGTGACTTTGCAAACAAAATATGGAGTAGATAAAAAGTAACTTTTAGTAAAAGATAAGATCCATTGACTTGCACTGCAATTGGCATGTATGCGTGGGTGCTAAAGCTTTCATTTAGAATCTATGCATGATGGGAACATACAATGCTACACGTCTTTACATCTTCTGTGAAGCATTCTACGCACACTTGATCTGGATGCCAACCTCAGTGCAGCTGCAAGAAAAGAATTGAGAGGTATTAGTGGAGAGGGTATTGGTCTTCTTTACAATTAACTGAAACAGCAGTCATCTGTGGCCTAATGTCTCAGGTCTTCCTCAGCAATAACTTTCACAATCTAGTTCTGGTTATGGTTCTGTTCAAATGATTGAAATACGATAAGAATTCTACATATCTAAAACAGAACCGTAACGAAATTTCATTACGCGTTATTTCTACTCCACTACTTTGCAGCAACAGCAGCAAATCCACTACTTTGCATATCTTATTATCTATTATAATTTCTTTATGTAATTTTGTATGATTTTTTTTTGTAATCAAGGTTTAAGTCTGATTTTTTTCTTAATTTTTGTAAGCCAGTGTGTGTATTTAATAACTAACTTATGACTTTATTTTAAAAATTTTCGAAAGAAATTGACTAATGATGGTTGTTACACATAACTGTCTTCTCATCCTGTTTATAATAAAGTAATCAATAGTGTTCTAAAGGTTTTATCAACTATCTTAAAATAGTTTTTTTTTTCAATGTATTTTAGTTCATTCTAATGCAAAAGAATCCTTTAAAATCTTCTATATAGTAGTATTAAAAATCCATACAGAAGTAATAGTAGACAAAAAAAAAGTCTAGACAAAAAAATTTTAGGTAAAACAATTATCTCTGATGTCTTAACCTCCCATTTTCCATGCTTAAAGATAAAAGAAAAGGAAAATAATGAACAAGTATGCAATTAGAAGTACAAGTATGCAATTAGAAGCAAAATGTGTATTTTAAAATTTTTCGGGCATAAATTTCCTATAACCATATAAAACGCTGTCATGTAAAAAAACAAAATCATGTAAAACGCAGTAAAATCTTGGATTCATTTAGGTTTTGTTACTTTACATGTTTTAAAAGAAGCTTTTATATGTATGATATAAAACAGGTATAATATAGTATATTATTTATTTTTTTTATTTTCAATGGCAAGACAAGTACAAGAAGAAAAGAATAAAAATAGTAATAATAACAAAAATAACAAGGGATAAAAAATAAAAAAGAATAAGCGTCCAAAAAAAAAATGCAAAGATGACCGAAGTCCTTGCCTTAAGAGTTGTCTCGCACGCCAGTAAAGTGCTGTCTCCGAGTCGGCGTTAAGTACCGCATATAGTTGGAGGTGGTCTGTTCATTGGGTCTGTTGAACCATAGGGGGCAGCCAGGATTCGAAAGATTTTAATGCAATGGATATGTTCTGCTAGACAGTCATGGCCAGTCAGAAGTCGGAACTTGGGCGACAGCATGCCGTCATAGATTGCTGGGTATTGCTAAATGATCTTCAGATCTCCAACGCTGACTTAATCCCATCTTGAATTTGTAACTTGTGGTTTTTAATCATTATTTGATATAAAGTTTTATAGAAGGGAGTGACAGTGACGAAGATCTCATTTGAAGTAGTTTTGAGCCTCTTTTTGCTAGACAATCGGCTTGTTCGTTCTCAAAAATGCCACAGTGGCCAGGTATCCACTGAAAGTACCACCCGTTTCATTTAGAGTCAGTTGATTTTTCAAATGATTTTGACACTGGGAGATTTCCTCTGATGAAGGTGGCTTGGTTGAACTAATAGCCTGAATTGATATAGTATATTATTATACAAAATATATTTCATACAATACTGTGAAAACTATGTAAAGAAGTTAACTCAAAAATTAGTAGTTGAGTTAATTGGAGAACAAAACTAGAAAACGTGAGTAAAATATAAATTTGTCTTGTTGTTTCGGTATCTATATATTAGCATAATTAAATATTTTATAGTATAATGAGGAAGAATTTATTTTAATTTTTAGAGAATAATATTGTCATTTACAAATTAGTCAAATGTCAATATATATTTCAGCAAGGCATTAAACATCCTTTCGTTGAAGAAATAAAAAATTGAAAAGATTTAAAATTATGATTCAAATTAAAAATTTTTAAATAGATCCCGCTTTTAATATTAAAATACAAAGAAATGTCACATTTAAAACTTTTAACTAATGAAATGACTATCAAATAAATACTGAAAAACTCTTTAAATGTATTTTCTGCCAACACACAAGGATGATAGGCTAGAGGATTATGCAAGAACCTAACGTAAAAGTAATAAATTTCCTTAAAGCATTGAAAATTTAAACAATATTTATTATATTTATCTACTATTTATAGCAGGTAAATTATTTATCTCGATATTTATTTTATATATCAAGATATATTAAATATATTATATCAAAATTTACATTATTATTAATAATTTATTAATATTTATTATTTTACTTTTATTCATCAAGATTATCATATAATTATAACTTATATTTTAATTATTATCCATTATTATCAATTACGATATCAAAAATTTATTAATTTTAATTACATAAATATATATATATATATCAATTATTGAAGTTAATGAGACTTTTGTTTCATTCTACACTTCAATATACATTTCCTACTTCTATTTCATGATGTTTATCATTTCTATGATTAAAACTTCTTTACGTGTTAAAAAATATTTTAAAAAACTCATATCAAAAAGAAGTGAAGTTTTAGGTCATTTTGTTTATTTGTCTTGATAGATGTCTTAGACCAGGGATGGGCGAACTTTTTTCGGTGGCGGGCCAAGATAAATTTTCTAAAATTTAAAGGAGCAATATACAAGTATTACAATTTAAATATGTTAATGAGATGAATGAAATTTAGATTTCATTTTTAAATGTTCCTTGTATTGTGGTTCGAAGTGAGATGTACTGATTCTAAGGAACGAGACTAAATGTTCATCTGTCAGTCTGAAATAATTCTATCTAAGGTTCATACTTGAGAAACTAACTTGTTCGCATATATAAGATGAAGCAAACGTAGCACTGATTTCCTGGGCATGAGATATTAAATTTGGAAAACTTACTTTCGATAACGATTTGTAAAACTCTAATTTGTTGGCGCCAAGTTACAGCTATAGCTAATAAAGAACTTCCGCTTTTAACACATTACCGATTGAAAGCTGTCTGTGCTTGCTATTTCCGTCGATTTATGTTTTGTAAAACAAAAATAAGAAAATAATATTATCACCAGTCCTTTGAAAAAAAGGAACAAAAAATAATATTTCATCAAAATAGAAAAAGTGATGGTTAGATAATATATAAATATATATTTTCTTTTAATTTGCCTCGGACCGACAAATTAAAATTCTATACGCTTGAGCCGGATAAGAATCTTCCGGACAGGCCGTAGTTTGCCCATCCCTGTCTTAGACTGTACATTTGTGCTGACTTATTGCTTAAATTTTCTCCTTAACTTGGTATATTTTAGACTTCAACTTAGTATATTTTAGACCTGACCCTGGACAATTTTTTCTTTAAATGCTTTCTTCGGTATAAGTTTCAAGTTTTTACTTATCCCACTTATTAGACAGCAACATCTAGACGAGTCAAGAAACCGTGTGGTCTCTGTTGTGAAGTAGGATTGCAGCGCATTCAGGAGAACTTTTAGGGTAACTATCCCGCATTTGCATGTCGTATGGGCTAAAACCGGAAAACTTCCACCAGGTAGTTGACTCACGAGACAAGATGCTGAATATCACAAACGCCATCTACTCTTCTCGTGTTTTGAAACAGTGTCTACAACATCCTCCGCCCTAATGCTCACCAGCGGCGGGGGTTGCCACTGAGCCACGAGTCGGGCGTATAAAGAACTAACCATCCCTGTTTAAGTACAAGAGAGAAAATACTGCTAATACTAGATTTATTAAGAATGCATGTATTTCAAATCTTTTCGTCTTGTGAAGCACTATCAAATAAAAAGTACTGTTTCATCAAAAAAACATTTTCTTCTACACCAATTTGTTGTCCTGTTTGTCAAAATGAATCTTACATTTCATCTTACAAAGCACAAATATGCTCAATAATAAGTTTTTTTTTTTTTTTTTTTAGTTCTTTTTACCAGGTACTTTGTGTTAGTGTTATGAATGACAATATGAAGTTTCTTATTAGACACTGATAAAATGTATCTTGATTGTGTATCTGACCAAGCTTTATTATCATAATAGAACAGGATGTCGATTTGGTATGGGACTCGATGCATCCACAAAAATGCATGCTTGACGGGAAAAGAAAGCAGTTGTCTGTGTTTTACGATCTTAAAACCATCTAAACCAATTGTACTTTAGCTTTTATTTTGCACCCTACACACCTCTAGTAACGGATAATACTTTTTCAACATTACCCCCCCCTCCCTGATAGTCATTTAATTTACTTACTCTTAGTGATACATGAATATCAATTTAATGTTATTTCAAAAGTAAAGTATTCAAAATATCATTATTCCCAGGGCGATTATAATTAATAATTATTACTAACTAATTACTAATTATAGCCGAAATAATTACCACTGTAGTTACTCATCTTCATTTAATATATTTTTAATTAGATAAATATTTTTTAAAAAATGACGAATGAAAATCAAGGGAATCTAGAACTTATGCTCAACACAATAACATAAAATTCATCTTTTATGATGATAGAACGCCTATCATATTTCTGTATTTGTGACATTTACATATCATAATTTTAATAAGGAAAAAAAATTTCCATAAAAAACTTGAAATTGTAAAAAAAAAAAAAAAAGAATGGTAGGCAAAAATCTGAAAAAAATATAATGTATGAAATTAGTAATTATTTGATTTTCATGTGCAAATTCTTATATGTTAATACACAAAAAAATCGAAATTATTTCTAAATAATAAAAGTAATAGTTAAAGTAATTATTATCAAAATAAAATCATGTAAACTAGCAAGGGGATTTTTTTTTAATTTAAAAAATAAATATTTCTTGAAACAATTTATAATCGATTGTATCAATGGATTGACGACAGAAATGAAGCACATAAATATTTATTTCAATATAACAAAATAAAGAGTGAATATAAATAAAAATATGTCTTTTAAATTATATATTGAACATTTGAAAAGGAACAAAAAAGATATTAAAAGAGAACACAATCACAAACCTTACCATTTTAATTTCGAAAGAACTTATAAAACCGTTCTTATTCTCTTTATTCAAATGTTTATAAAATAATTAAAAATGAAAAAAATGAAAGTATATTAAATACGATTTATTAGTCACCAAGATCAGTATGAACACGAGTTATGACATCATTTTTTCATTTATAATTCTTTTTGCGGAATATTTTGAATTAATTTTAAATTATTTGTAAGCACAATTTTAAAATAAAACAGGTTTTTATTTGATTACTGAACAAATAATAAGAATTTTTTCAGCACGAAATTAAACAACCATCTACAATATAATGTTTTTATTTGTAGTTATGTGAGCTAGAAACATTGGATTCGAGTACCACGAAGTCCATATGTCATATTTTCGTCACAACTTCATGTAAATCCTTATTGATGGCGGCATTAAGTATTTCAGTTCATATTATATCGTCGATTTAATTTGAAGTGATTATGTTATAGAACCAGATAAGTATATGTGCATGTGACAATTCTCTCTTTTGTCATTCCACTGAGTTTCCAGCAGTGCAGGATCCAAATACTTCGTGTTTTACCATGAAACCCATCAGCAATTTCAGATTATATCTGAAAACATGTGCTGTAGCGTCATACCTATCCACCTAGGAAGTAAGAGCTGTCGTATATCACTCCAAGCTAGATTGCATGTGAATGTAATAAATAGGTCTGAATACCCTTAGTGGCGAACATACGCAATTGTATCTTGAACATATTCATGAATATGGTGTTGAGTGTCTGTATATTAAGATGGCAAAATCGTTAGTCTTCCAACGTTAGTTGTATTACCATCATACAAGTGCATCTTGCAAATGAACGTATTCTTCACAGCGAAGCTTGGTCTGATTCAAACGGATGAAATATCAAACATTTTATTTAAATTTTTGCTTACATATGTATGTTATATTAGCGAAACAATTGAAGGCATTTCGAAAATGTGAGTGATAGTGAATAATAGTTCATTGTGCTGCATTTCTTATTTGTTTCTTCTCCACTGACTGGATATTATTATCTTAACGTTGAAATGATATCATCAGCAGCCCCCAAAAAAGGAATGCATATTGCAGGGCATCATAACATCGATGAGTCTCTACAACTTTTATCAGTTGATCGTTTCTCCGATGAAAAAAAATATCTCTAGGTTGGAATTTATCTCCGACTATAATAATTTCCACTTCGTCTATAGTTGAAGCATTGAATCTTCGCACATGTTCTCCAGCAGGCGTTTTGTTAGCATGAATATCAGTCTTGTGTGTGTTCAGATGGCATCATATCAATTGCAGTTTTGGACAATCACACTAAATTATTTGTGAAGAAGCTCTTGCGGTTGGGAAACGATGTACGTTTTTCTGCCGTTAAAAATTCCACAGCGTCCATTTAGTTTATCATCGCCGTCATCTATGAAATACATTTGTATGAATTTATGTTGATCCTCTGGGAACGGAATCAGGAAGCCGGTTTTATGATAAATTTGTCCTTTCACTTTGAAAGTTGGCTGTTACGATTTGCGAGACCGAACGACGCCATTTGGAAGCATGAGTATTTCCTGATGTTACATAGGAAATGCTTTGATTCGACGGTATATCCATCAAATAAAGTTTTTAATGGCTCTGAAGATCCCCAAATTGAGGCAGTTTAATTTTCCAGCGGCGCAACTCATTCCTTTCGTTTTCAATTAAATTTCAGAGCCATGCAATGAGGACACACTTAAATCACTGTGCCGATGAGAACATGCCGCCGCAAACTGTAATCATCAGCTGGGTTATACCAGAATGCAAGGTGATTGCAATCGCATGCATAAGCACAGAGTCGTGTTTTTATGCTGATCTGCTGTTTCTCGTTGACGTCTTTCAACCACACTCAGCCTGTAGCGTTCATTCTATTGAGAACAACACAGATCTGAAGCTTCAGAAAGAGCGTTCGCCGTGCTCGCAACCACGCATACTCAAGCCTGGCTGCTCATCGCTCTGCTGCTTCCTCGGCAGTATTTGTGGCATTTTTTTTGCCTGTTTCGTTCGTTCGCTGACACCCGTTCTTCTCCAGTTTGATTTCTAATTACTTGTAACACTGCTCCTCGTCGCAGGTAAAACGACCAAAGTATCATCTTCTTCGAAGTATTATTTTGATGAACTAAAGTAGATCGATTGCACTAAAAAATATGAAATCAAGTTATAACAAAAACATATAAAGCATGGAAAATGCTAAGTGACAGCAGCTATCAGGAAGCAGCTGCCGGGCATGAGCAATGCTATGTATTGCGTGTGTTGCTGTTACATTCAACAGATGACGATTCCATCGCAGTAAAACATTTAGTTAGCGTGTTTTTTGCTTTTATGTCCAATAGGTGGCGCTGCTTTTAAAAATAAAAATTTTGAAATAAATAAGATTTTGAGCAAACGAACATTTACATGTTTATTTATATAGAAAATATAGTTGCAAACAATTAATTTTATAGAACTCGAACTATAACTAACTGACAAATATTAAGTTCTGTTTAACATATATATTTATTGATGCTCAAAGAAGTATCACCAAAACTAAAAAATTAAAAAGAATTTATTTATAATACGCCGTTTTTATATTATTTCATTCAAAATCATTGAGTTTTTTTTGTTGTTTATTTAATTTATTTTCATTAATCTTGTTTATATTTTTCCTGAATTGTTAACTTATGTAGAATTGAATTATTTAAGAATAAAAATTATTAATAAGATTAGGAAATTAGATTTCAAAATTGATAAAAAAACAAACTTTCATTGTGAAAAAAAAGGATGGAATTTTTTTGTTACATATTTGACAATTTTATTTTAATATCTTCTTTATAAGAATTTTTGAATGTTCACTTGGCAACGTCAATTAAATTACATATTAAAGAAGACATTAATTATAATTTATAGTTATCATTATAGTCCCCTGTCTAATATGACTGTAGAGCGTTGGGTGTAGGGTTGACAACCTTACCTTGGAAAAAGAAAACATCGAAATTTCTCGAAATCTGCCAGTAGGCAAACAGTCTTGGCTTACCATGCGGCTGTTAAGCCAATGAAGAAGAAGAAGAAAAAGTTTACATTATATTCTTAAAAAGTTACTTTTGAAAAATTATAATGTATTCTTATTTAGCATTATTTATGGAATACTCCATTGCGATTTCTTATTTCCACCATATCGTTAAAAATACTGCTTTTACCTATTTATTTTCTCTTTAGCTTAATCTTAATTATCATTGTCTTTTTAATAAGAAATGTATATTGAAAAACAAATTAAAATCGTCTAGGCTGTAAGTTAGATGAAGTAAAAATTCGATAACGATTATTTTTTCCCTTTGTAGAATTTTACCAGTTGAATGCACCAGTTTTAATGAACAATGCTACATTTGCAAAAGAACTTGGGCTATTCAGTTAGATTAATCGATAACGACAAAGACAACTGTAATTAAATACAACACAAGATGTTTAATTCATTTACTAATTCTATTATATCTTGCAAACAATCGATACTGTAGTCTAATACAAATGCTGATATTAGATACTTTGTTTTAAGTTTTTTACAAGGTGTTGTTTTCCAGTGCGAGGCCTTTTTTAAATTAAATTGTTTGTCATTCTAATGGGGCATATATAATAGATTCAGCGTTACTCATGGTGATACTCATACTGTATACCCATATTAGAGACCATACTTTTGAACAATCATCTCCAGATAAAACATCTAGGGAGTTCGCTCTTTTCTCTCCTCTTACCTAACGAAAGGACTTTCCCCTTACAGTTTTACCTTGCCCATTCTAAATATAAATACGAAATTTTAAAATATAGCGTCCCTTGTCGGGATTCGAACATGCTTTCTCTGATCCAGAAACCCAACAGGCTAAACAATATTTGATTTATCTTCATAAAAGATACACTTTTTTTTAGAGTCTATATCACAAAATTGGGGGCCTGAATGGCCAGTGGCTAGCGCTCTGGCACTTGGTACCACAGGTTTCGGGTTTGAATCCCGGCAGTGCCATGGATGTTTGTAGTGGTTAGGAATCCACTTTAAACCGTAGGTCCCGTCCCGGTCTACTAGGATCGTATAGCGTTGCGGGGGCATTGTTACTCCACGTCTGTGGCTTATCTTCAAGTTACACGTGCCCCCTTGGGTAATGCAAAGTGAGTAACGTCTGTGCAGCGCTTTCCTTAAGGCATCCAAAAGCAAGCTGTCTAAGTGTTTGCCAGCTGCATTAGAAAAAAATATTACAAAATTGGTGCTGAAGCAAAACGGATAATCAACACAAAATTCTCAATTTAGAAATCGTCTCACTTGTTAACTGTACATATATATGCTAGGTTTTAACTGACATAAGTAGGCTGAAAATCACTAATTGAAAATGGCCTGGAGACCAATTGGCTAGTGCTCTGGCCTTTTAGGTTCGAATCTTGGAGGTGGCATGGAGGTTAGTGCTTCGGAATCCATGTTAAATTGTAGGTCCCAATCTAATTAGCCTAAAGTGTGCAAAAAAAAAAGGATCGTAGTGTGACAAACTAAAACCAAACATTAATTGTAGTCTTTTTTTTTTTATTATAAAAATCAATAATTGTTTAAATTACAGATATCAATACATTATAACAATATTTTATCACCTATTAAGAGGGGAGGGAGCGCAGATGGACTTTTTTATCAACACATGATTCATGAACATGTTTTTAAAAGCTTTAGGAGGATAACACCACATAAAATTATCAACATCATTTCATAGAGTGATATAAAAAGGGATAATGTCGGTCTATATTTTCTGATTATAAATAAGATAAGGATTCTAAAACTGGATTCACTATAATTTTAGAAATGTAACAGATTCAACTTTACCCAGGCCCACTATACTACATCCACAGTGTGCAATCTCAAATTAAAACGAACTTCTCTGACAAGAAAGAAATCCTGAGGATTCACAACTTCATTTCACATCTTCAAGCTAAATTCGAAGAATTTCTGCCTGCAGATTTACTGTGCACGTATATGTTAGTTTTCTGTTAGGCATCGTTTGTATCAGATTTCGGACTAACTCACTTATTCTGGAAGGCCAGAATTAAAAAGTTTAGACCAGATTCGGTTAAAAAATTTAAAAAGTAATAATTTCGTTATTATATAATTACGTTTGCATAAACAAATAAACAAACATTTTCATTGCACATTATTCTATTCGAGTAGTGCGATTTTGCTATACTTGAAACTCCATTATTTACAAACTTTAATTCATGAATTCATCTTTATTCTTTTAAAACACCCGTGAATTTGAAGTTCTTTATTCTTCTGATATGATTACACGCAATGAAAGAAAAAAATTTCGGTGGGAACTGTTCGAAATACTGAGCTGTAACGAAATTACAGCTCCATTAGGAAAATTTCAGTACAGTAAGTAAAATATACTTGTTCGTGAATTACCATTATAGAATATCAACCCATCATTAATGCTTAAAATTAATTAAATAACATATAATATTTACTTTTGTTGTTTATTCGAGATCCTATTTCTCAAGTATTGTTAGCGGATAGAAAGGATAATTTTACATTATAAATTTACTTTTATACTAGTACTAGTATTAACACATTTTTATATTAACAAAATGCAGAAATCTCTAAATTAAACGCGTTATCTTTAAATAGAAAATCGAAATAAAACAATTTACCTCAATTATTTTATAGATAATTTTTTTAACTAAAAAGATTCCATCAAAAGTGCATATCAATAAAGCCACAATGAATAATTTTAGGGTTATTATACCCGACTAGCAATGGCCGCTGGTGAGCATTAGGGCTGAAGTTCAATCCGTTGGCGGCTTTGTTATAGACACTGTTTCAAAACACCAGGTAGCTCGATGGCGTTTGTGATGTATAGCATCTTGCCTCATTAATCGGAGTACCTGGCGGGAGTTTTTCCGAGTTTTCTTTCCATATGATACGCAAATGCGTTGTAGTTCTCCCTAAAAAGTCCTCCCGGAAAGCACTGCCTTTCTTCTTCAGCGACATGGAGCCAAATCAGTCTTCTACCTACGGGTGCCCCATCCCAATAGAAGCTGCTCCCTTTTCCTTCCATCAATGAGTGGATTAATCATGGGATGTCCTTCTCGCACTGCAGAACACAGAGGATAAGTAGCAACAACAATAAAAGGGTTATTATAATGAGTTTATGCTTCATTCTTGGCCCAGTGTTAGGTCATAATATATAATGAGCAAAATGTCGCTACTTCAATTCCATTGATGTCGCTCCTTTTTTAATATCGGTAAGCCTATTCCACTTATGTATGCCACAATCTATAATTAAATATATTTATAATTAGGTATGCCGATCTATAATCTATATAAATCTATAATTTTGTATGCCACAATTTAGAATTAAATGTCCGTATTCGCTTATCATATAGGGAAAAAAATCCTTAAATTCCTACCCATCAGCTTCACTGTCCATTCGAGACACTTATGCACATTGTCAAAATTATCATCGAGTAGTCTTTACTTTTCGGAAGACAATGAATGTAATGGACACCACCAGTGCAGGAACGTTAATCCTTTTGCAAACGACCTGCACTCGTTAGCACTGGCCAGAGAGTTTGACTCTGTTCGCTATTATCACTGATTTGAAACGGTTGTAGCAGTTGTAACAGAGAATGGTGCATAGTCACGTGTTTAGAGATTTGTGGATTTTCACTGATATGTAGGCAATTATAAATCTCCCGAGAGAAATTATTTATCTCGTCCTCTTCTAGTGGATGAAGTTGACAGATCGTGTTGGTAGTTATCAGTATAACAACTCGAGGCTTTTATAACCATACGCTGAAAAAGTCAATGGAAATGTTTTTTAATTTATTCCCTGGGTCCTAAAAAAGACATTAGTTCATTTTTTAAAGTTATTTTCAATATTTGCTCAATGCTATGA
This sequence comes from Caerostris extrusa, assembly GCA_021605095.1. NCBI lineage: Eukaryota > Metazoa > Arthropoda > Arachnida > Araneae > Araneidae > Caerostris > Caerostris extrusa. The sequence goes on along the minus strand of BPLR01013414.1, from coordinate 24,586 downwards.
AGGCTTATTAGGCACCTGATGGCCAAGTAATTGCCGCTCGGTGCCACAGGTTTCGTGTTCGAGTCCCGGCGGTGTTTGTTGGGGTTCGGTTGATATAATATGACTATAGTCATATTAGGCGTTAGTCCATAGGGCGTATGGTTGGCAGCCCTACCATTAAAAAAAGAAAACATCTCCTGTTTCAGAATCTGACAGTAGGCAGACAGTCATGGTCCAACATGGACGGTAGTGTCGGGAAGTTAATTAGTTATTATGGCTTATCAAATTACAATCAAACCTGTTCTTATGCAGGCATTACGAACCGAATAAAAGAAATAACTTAAAAAATATGTTAAAACTATGTACGTGGCTATAAAAATACAACACATTTAAAAAAAAATTTTTATCAGGTAAATAGAGACCGCATTAAGAAAGTTCAAAATAGAAATCAAAACCTCACTATGTAGTACTACCTCGCATCAAATAACATTCGTTTTAATGCGTTTATACAATATAAGGTGTGCCAACTGTTGATTTTTTTTTTAATTTGCATGTTATTTTCAGCCATCTGTTGTTTTCGTTTTTGAATTGCATCTTTTATTTTTTTATTCATAATATGCATTTGATGGAATTTTTTTTTATGCACCTCACAAAAAGACCGCATAAAAACAGATTTGACTGTAAATATTCTAAAACTTTTAAATGCCATTTTCTTGCCAATTAATTAACGAGTAGAAGACATTAAATGAAGCATATCCAATAAAAAAATTTTTGATAGGAATTGGAATTATTTTAGCAAGTAATTTATATTATGGTGGCTGTCAAAAGGAAAATTTTAATTTTCTGACTAGCAACAAAGAAAAAAAAATTAAGCCTAAATTTCTATCCACCTTAAAAGGTATTAAAAAAATCTCATTATACTTTTAAAACATTTAATAATAATTTTATTAAATAAACATTTTATTGTTGTTACATACTAATCTAAATGATTATTTCATTGCAACAATGACCAATTAATTCTTATTAATGATCACTTTTAAGTTTAAAATGCCAAAGAGACCTGTTTCAATATGTTGAACTTCCAAAGTAAAGGTTGTTGATGCGAAAACCATTAGTTATATAAATCCAATAGACATTTGGCGAATAACAGTAATCTGATCTTGACAACTGAGTAATGCGGAATTATTGTATGTTTGTTATTCTGATAATGAATGACCTCATGTCCAAATGCTTGACATTTATAAACAAAAACAAATATAAAAGTAAGGATCCACAGTGCATTCTCACAACAAACTATACTTTTATACTTTTATAAACTGTACCTTTGGACTCAAAGTTAATAGATCTTTCTTTCAAGGACGGGACGATCCTTACGTTACATTTTTTTGTTTTTGTTTTTTGGATGCCCTACCCCTCCCTGTTCGACGTTGGAGAGAGAAGAAACGGGAATGGAGAATCGAGTGAAGAGTTCCAGACAATACGGAGGATGCAAAGACCGCGCAAATAAATGTCCCTTGCATTCCAACAAAATGCTATAACCTTGAACTCAAAGTCAATAGATATTTCTATCAAGGACGGATTGACCCTTATGTTAGACTTTGGATTTTGCACGTTCTTTTCTGCAACGATGGTTGACCATTACGTTAGACTCTGAACTTTGTACGGTTTTTTTTCCGCCCATTAGACTTTGGGACTGATAATGTGAGAGGGAGAAAGAGAAAAAGGGAGTGTGAAGAGTCGAGTGAAAGGTTCCAGGTAGTACGGAACCTTTCACATGACTTCATGATAATTTTATAAATACTTGTTATACAATTTTGTATTGGAGGTTATGTGTTGCAATTGTGCAGTGCTGTCTTTGTAATTTAGATAAACATGGAAGCTAAACATCGCGATATTATTTTTAAAAATAATTTAATTTGTATCTATGAACAGCAGTGAATCAAGACCACATGCATATCGGGTTCTAACTTGTACTATAAAGAATAGTGAATACATTTTAAATTGAAGTAACGAGTTTAAAAAACCATGGATTTGATTGCCGAGGGGGTTAGCGCCCTGACGCTATATACCAACAGGTTTCGGTTCGAGTCCCGGCGGTGCCATGGATGATTGTAGTAGTTCGGAATCCACTTTAAACAGTAGGTTCTGATCTAATATGATCATGGAGCTTTGTGGGTGTAGTGTTACTAGCGTCCATAGCATATCTTCAAGCTACACGTGATCGCTGGCTAGTGCTAAATGAGTAACAGCAGTGCAGCCCTTGCTTATAGTATAAAGATAAATATCTGTATTTTGCAAATCTGTATTTTGCAGGAAAAAAAAGGAAAATTAGGAAAAAAAAAAAAAAATGTTAAATAACCAATATCAAACCTCCAAAATTATACAGATGCATATAAAACAATGTTTATTACTGTAAATTTCCCAGAATTTTATCGAGAAACTATTATTTTCTCCAAATCTCATTCAGAAACTAAATCTTACAAAGAATTTTATTATTGTTCAGAGCTGTTGAATTATAACATAAAAACTACAACATCTTTATTGGATATAGATCTTATAGTTCAAGATTACCTTTTTATGTAATAGGTGCTCTTCCATTATTCTAAACTTTCTTTTCTTTAAGTGCCTGATAATGAAAAGTAAAAAAAAAAAAAAAAAAAATTGTTAGTATCCCAGACAAAAGTACTATACAGAACAAAGATATCAACTAGTTTTATTATTTTTAAAGATTGGGATTTACTCAGCATTTGATATACATTACCTGTAAAAGAGATATATTTTCATCAAGCAATTGCTAGGTTTTTTAAACTGATGAAAAATCCATTAAGGAATTCTTTCTTACGTCTTTCTTAGGGATTTATTAATGCTTATCTTGACCATTGAGATGAGACATAAAGAGCTTAGCTATTGACCTTGAAGACAGCTTCGAAAGTGTTTTTAATCGAATATTAGTTTAAAATGAGACACTAAAAATTATTAGACGGATGCAAAAACATTGCCCAGACAGGAATTAACTTTTATAAATAGTGCGATTAAAATTAAAAATTACTTCTGTACGTCTAAAAATATTTTTTTTTTTTTGTAATTTAATTTTTAAAAATAAAATTTTATTTTAAATAAAAAGTTAAAAGGTTAAATTTTTAAGTTATACTTTTATCTGGGACATAAATAAAAAATCATGAAATTATTTTAATTGGTTTTTTTAAATTAAATAAAAATTATTTTATAATAAAAATAATTTTTATTTAAAGTTATTTTTTATTTTAATATTTTTTTATTTTATTATTATTTATTAATTTTTATTTATTATTATTAATAATAAAAATAATTATTAGTTCATTATGAAAATAATTTTAATTATTACTTTGTAATTTTTATTTAAATAATTATATATTTATTTATAATTTGTATTTATTTTTATTAAGTAATTATTATTATATTTATTTTATAATAAAAATAATTTTTATTTTAAACCTCAAATAGGGCTATGCAGCATAGCTTCTACTTCAATGCGAAACGACTCATTTTAAATACAGCAATATGCCCGATTTACGAAAACTCGAAATTACTTGATTTTTATTTTATTTATTATTAGTAGTATTGCATCGCTTCCTCTCCCTACTTCAATGTTTCTCGTGCTGGGATACGGATCGGACATTTATGTACACGAACATTCTAGGATCAACGAAAGTAAGACTGTTTTGTTATACATATTCTAAACCTTTAACAAAAATCATCCAAGCGAAGTAAATCTGTTTCTCCACCATCTAGTTACAAAAGTAGTTACGATATCTTTTTGAATGTAAACTTAACATTATCAAGGACTTTAATAGTGGAATAAAAATTTGGATACTTTTCTTTATGGTGGTCTTATCTTTCCTTTGGCGCTTTTTGAAATGGCGTTGAAAGAAGGAGGAAAAATTCCAAAACCATTCTGCCATCTCCGACAGATAATGTCTCTTACTTTGCATCTACTACCTAATTTACCTCATTCTGCCCTACATTTTAGGATATGGATAACGATTAGCATGAGTGCTTAAATGTGATACAGTGGATAAAAAGATAGGATCCTGTAAAAATGGCAATCGCAAAACTTGGAAAATTATAACTTCTATTAAAAAATTGTTAATATATATTTGTCACTTTTATTTCAGCGAGTTTACTTTTCACTTTAGTTATTTTTTTAACGGAATCGTCGTGTTCGCTTATAATAAAACGGTGCTTTACTTTTGCTAGCGTCACAGTAAACTACAAGTTACAGATACACACGTGCATTGTACCAGATGATTGAACAATCGAAAATTCACCATTGATTCACTCGCTGTTTTTAAATAAAAATCATTCTAAAATGTTTTTAATTAATGCCTAGAAAATAGGTAAAAAAAAAAGGGTTTTATATTTATTAATTTATTAGAGCAAAATATATTCCATATTCCATAAATATTATAATAATTTTTTTAATTTTCAATACAATACACAAATAGTTTAGCAGCAACGAATTAGATTGTCTCAAAAAAAAGGTTACACTGTTTCACAATATCGTTTTCATGTCTATTTATAACATTTTTAAGATATATCGCACAACTAGATTATCATGTCTCCAAGGCAGCTAAGATTTCATTTTGTTTTGGTTTGTCGCTATACGATAATTTTTTTGCTCACCTTAGGCTAATTGGACCGGGACCTACAGTTTAACGTGGATTCCGAACACCAACAAACATCCATGCCACCGCCAATATTCGAACCTGAAGGCTATATGCCGCTAAAGAAGAAAAGTATCTAAATTTGGGAATTGAAAGTGAAGTTTGAGCTATTGGAACCCAATCACAAAAGCGGTCTGATGGCCAAATGGCTAGTTTTGGCTTTTGGTACCACAGGTTTGATAGTGGTTCGGAATCCACGTTAAACTATAAGTTTCGGTCTAATTAACCTAAAGTGTACAAAAAATGACTGTAGGGCGACAAAACAAACCAAACCCAATCATAAAACATGAAAGATGAAGAGGTAGAAAATATTCTCAGTGCGGTATAAAATGTTCCATTCTTGAACCAAGCATGATTATTTAAAGTCATTTTTTTTTTTTTCTTTTGCCTAGTTGGCAACAATGCTGAAATTGCGGAATTGTAATCAAGTAAAAGTAAATAAGAAGAGAATATATCCGGGCGAGTATACTTTTAGTCGAAAAGTGTAGAATTTTTAAGGAAAATATTCTGTTTTAAAGATCATTGTGAAATATTTTAGACTATTGAAAATTAAAAGGTAAGATTAAAAATTAGATTAATTAAAAATTTGACTATAAGCAAATGCAATTTTATTAAATATTTTTCTATATTTCTGAACTATATTTTTTTTAATCCTTGTTCACAAATAAGCAAAATTTATATCTATTTATATGCAAAGTTGCATATCGACTTACACAAATTCCACTTTGAACGATTTTCGTCGGATCCAAATTTTACATATTTTCGGGATATTACTGTACATCTGACATTAAATAACAAAAAAAATTAGAATTCATATGCAATCTTAAAATATTTCCAGTCGAATGATTTTCATTATATAACTGATTATTTATTATTATTATTATTAGCAGTTATCAATAAGATTTTTGCATATTGTTCAAAAAGAGTTTAGATTTTAAATCAAAATAAACTGTGAAAAGTTTGTGAAAAAAGTAGCCATGGATAGTGTTTAGCAATAATTCAACAAAAAATACCAAACGATAACTTCTGTGTCTGTATTAAATCTAACACGCATGCGCGGACCTCGTGGTTTGTTGACATTTGCTTTTTGTTTTCATTTATATTTTCGAACGCAGGCAAGTTTAAAAATCGTTTTATTTTTAAATTAAACAGGATGTATTTATTAATGTAATTAAAATTATATTTATTTGTTCAAATTGAAATCTAACAATATAAAATATAAATAATTTATCGATCCTATTAATTTTATTCTTGAAAAGTTTTTTTTTTTTTCGCTTTTATCTTGCAAGTTGATATATTCGAAAATATTACGCCGAACTTTCATTTTGGTAAAAGAACCTGAAATGTAACTTTTCGTAAATGTATTATTGCCTGGAGAGTGGTAGTTACAATTTTTGCTAACTATAATAAGAAACTGGTGAAAATAATAGTATAAAATATGAAGATGTACTTACGTCACTTTTCGTACTCGCTATAAGTGCAGCATTCTTTCCATCCATTTATTATATTGATATAGTAACCTATAGATTTACTCTGTGTATTTATTTTGCTTCTTTTATTTAAAGAATTGTTACATAGATAAACTAATACGGAAGCTATTCTTAATGCTACATTTCGTTATATTACGCCTTTCGGATATTTCGCTTGTTATTTTTTGAAGAAAGGACTAAAAGGTTTTGTTTTTAGTGTTAACGCAAGTAGAAACTTGTGTTAATACTAAAAAAAAAAAAAGTAAAAAGTCTTCAAAGCTTATTTTTACTTTTAAGACAAAATAAGCGTTGAAGACTCTAGTTTTTTTTTTACCTGTCATCAAAGAGTATTTATATAGATATCTACTTATGTAATAATTAATGTCTTGCTCATACGTTCCCCTTCAAATACAGATAAAAAATGTCTCAAGTAGATTCTGTATATTTAAGATTAGATAGGCGACAAATTCGATTCGAATTAATTAACTGATGATGTATAAATATGTAGCTGAAAATTTCAATTTTTAATGGTTATCTTTCAATATTTGCCACTAGGAAGGTTGTTATTGAATGGGCCTGCTGGAGAGTAGTTAGCGCTCTGGCCAGGGCCGGATTTAGATGAAAAGAGGCCCTAGGCTGTTCCACTTATGAGAGCCTTTCACCTCCTAAGTTTGTAAATTACATGAGAGATAATAAGATACATCATTACTGTGATATATATCAATATGTTAAATGAAACGTGTTGTGATGGGTAATAATCTTTCTAAAAAAAAATGTGGCACTTATAATAAATAAAAAAAAGGGCGATAACACTTATTTGGACATTTATTCTTAGCACGCGTTGATCTTAACCAATACATTTTTATGTTTGTTTATTAGTCATATGTGTAGAATTTCTCCTTACTTTCGATTCAGTGTTTTAAGAGTTTTACAGTTTACTGTTGTTACAATAGTGTAATTTTAATTTTGCTAACAATTAGAATGTAGGCCCCTCTTGATCTTGAGGCCATCAAGCCTAGTTAGCCTATAGCAAAATCCGGCCCTGATCTGGCGCTCGATACCACAGGGTTCGAGTCCCGGCTTGTCATGGATGTTTGTAGTGATTCGAAACCACCTTTTAAAACCGTAGGTCCCGGTCTAATAGGGATAGTAGATAGTTGTGGTGGTAGTGTTACTCGCTTCCGTAGTATATCTTCAAGCTACACGTGGCCCCTGGGTAGTGTTAAATGAGTAATAGCGGTGCAGACCTTACTTGTGGCATAAAGATTAACTGTCTCTGTATTGCCAGCGGCATTAAATAACAACGTTGCTATTGGATGCATTATAACGGAATAATATAGTCACTTTGCTACACCGTTATTTCATTAGCATACCTATACTCTTTTCATTACAATTATTTCAGGATAAAGAGATTTTCCTATCCATCCTTTGTATTACAGTATTACACAATAATACTATAACATTTACATATTATTTACATTTGTATCAAGTATAAATAAATTTTACTTTATTCTTAAAACATGTAATATTTTATTTATTCAATATGCCCTATAATGAATTTCAATCTCTATTCTTTGAATTAATTTAAATCTAGCTCCAGTTTTTAAAAGTTGGTATCATAAATTTTTTTTTACATTTTTACTGAATTGAAAGCACTTGAAAATTTATTTTCTTGAATAAAGTGCATGAATTCATTAAATAAAATTTCATTATTTGGATTATAAATGAGCAAAATAAATAAAAATTTAAAGTGCACATTTTAAACTTCAAAGAAACCGAGTGTTTTTGTCAAATAAAATGTTTCCTTTTTTTTTTAAAATTTTCTATCTTTCATAGAACATAATTCAATTGAAAAAAATTTAATATTACTGGAGCATTTTTATAGATTCTCGAAAACATCTTGTTGCATTACATTTGAATATTTTATCAAGAAATGCGTCTTTTACTTATTTTCTTTAAAAATAGAAATTCTTGTCTTTATTTTTTAAAAATGATACCAGTTGAAAGAAATTTTAAACAAGAATCAAAATACTGGCTTAATGTCAATTAAAAATTAAGTATTTTATTTGTATTAACAAAAAAAAACAAAAATCCTTATTTATATAGATAGGAAGAGAAATAAGTTTTCAACGAATTACACTTTTCTAAAGACTATTAAAATTGTATAAAAAAATTTGTTCTTAATAAGTGTCTGTATGTAGTATAACTAGATATATATTGAAATTATTTTGAAAAAACTTGTTAAATCTATTATTGTATTAATTAAAAAAATGTGACTTATTTAACGATAAGTAAATTTTATAGCATTTTTAGTTAGAAATAATAATTTAAAAGAAATGAAAGGAAATGTACATAGATTTATTTATATATTCCGTAGACGAATATATATATTATTAATAATACAGGAAAAAAAAATTTCAAGATTTAATGTTGTGATAGATGCTATTGATCATTTATAAAAAATATTGTAAAATGTTTTAAATTTTAGTCACAGAGCATTATATTACATATTGATAAATTGCGGTTGTACTTTTAAAAAATTATGAATAAGTTTTACATATTTTTAATTATTATTAAGCATTAAAATAAACTATTTATCGCTTATACGTCTGTGATTTAATTGTGTACTACACATTAATTATGACCAGCCCTGCAAATGATATATATATATAAAACAAAAAGTTTTATCCTTTATTTTTGTATTTCTCGCAAAATAAGAAGCAACCCTCAGAGGCGTTATTAGTTGAATTATTAATTTTTATTTAATTCGTGCATTAGTTTTTTGTATGAACAGATTTTCGAAAACACCATTGATTAGGACATCATTTCACTTAAAAAATTTTTATCCAATCGTTTTCAAACAAGATGTGGTTAGAACTATACGTAATTCTGCTTTATTGATGTAAGATATTTATTGATTGAGTTTTAATTGGGATCAGATGACCATTGCTTTCGAAGAAAAACCTTTTATTTTTAATATTTAACTGAATCAATATCACTAACAAGATAGTATAGCAGGAAAGTAATTGGAAACACGATGATACAATCATGATAAGTAAGATAAGCCTTTTCATATTTTTTAAATAATAATGTTAATACAAATAACATATTTTTCAATATGTTATTTGAGAAAATATATTCTTTAGAAACGAATAAAATTTTGAATAAAAATTTAAAAACAAAATTTTATTTTTATTTCAAAGTTTTTAATTTGTAATTTGGATATAAAAATATTATTTAATTAAAATTTTAATTAATTAAAAACCTTTAGTTAAAACTCCAGCATTGTCTCTAATATTTCACAGTTTTTCTACTGAAAGAATAACCAGACAAATAAATCATACAGAATTAAAGAATTATACACTACGTAAAAAAAAGTAGGACACTTGATTTTATAACAATAACCGAAAAATATTTTATTTTTACTAAAACTTTCTATTAGAAACATTTTACAAATATTTTAAAAATACAATTTTAACATCAGAATTATGATATTCAAACATAAAATATTAATGGCAACAAAAATAGTTTCTCTTTTTGAAACTTTGTAAAAAGTAGAAGGACTGCATTATAATGAATGAAAAAAATAGTGATTTTAATAAGGAATGTTCTTCCCATTGGCCTTTATAACTTCAAATATTCTGTTTGGAAGTGAATTGTATAGAGATTGAACTTCTGTTTGACAAAAAATTATCCCACGAGTCATTCAATGCTTCTCGAAGCTGAGTTAGCGAATCAAATTGCCTTCCATCAGCATAAACTCGACGAACTAGCATTGCCCAGATGTTTTCCACTATATTAAGGTCAGACTTTTGGCTGGCCATGGTAAAACATCCACATTATTTGTTAGGAACCAATTTTTGACTCCAGTCGCGGTGTGAATGGAAGCTCCTTCTTGCTGAAACTTCCACTCTTCACCCCCCCAAGTCAGAGCCATAAGGAAGAAGCTCGGAATTCAGCACTTGAATGTAGTCTGTATGTTTTGCCTACCATTTAAGAAAACCAGACTTGTCCTTCCTCCGTATCCAACAGCCAACCAAACCATTAAACTCCCTCCTCCCATTTGTCGTGTCGAATAGTATTTGTCTTCATTCACCAGATAATGCCAGTAGTGCTGATATCCGTCTGGACCGTCTAAGTTAAATTTCTTTTCATCCGAAAATATCACAGAAGTCCATTCTGTAGTCCAAGACATGTGCTCCTTAGCCCACGATAAACGGTTATCAATGTGAGCTTGTGTCCACTTAGGATGATGTTTCCGTTTTTTGAAAATGAATTTTTTAGATCTTTTAATATAGTTGTAAACTGTTTGTTACGTCACATGATTAAGTCCTGCTTGATTGCTTGCCTTTTAAACACTTCCTTTGTTCTTCTTAAGCACACGAACAAAGTGAAGAGAACAAGAGAAAGTTTTCTTTAGCACACGAACAAGTTTTCTTTCATCACGTGGTGTTAACTTTTTCGGTCTACCAGTCTTTTTCTTTCCATTTTTATAAGGATTTGTGATAAAGTTTGAAACTGTATTGGGGCTCACCTGCAACAATCGAGCAATCTCTCTGACACCTTTACCATCATTTTGATATGCGGAAATTTGGCCTTTTGAAAATTGTTCAAAGGTATTCCTTTAGTCATTTCTGAGAACGGAGAAACAGCGTAAATTTTAAACAAAGCAGATATTTTTGACAGAAAAGGATAAAACAAAGTACAAAATCACTATTTAACTAAAGAACAACTCACTAAATTAAATATATTAGCAAGTGTCCTTCTACTTTTTTTACGCATCGGAAATTATATATACTAATTTTTATTATTAATATTAATGGTAGATGTTTAATTTTTGCCTAAAATGAAAAAAAGGGTCATTAAACTAAATCTGCATAAATATCTGGTAGTTAGGAGAAAATAAGAGATATTAATTGGCAAAAACCACTGTCCTTCTATTTTTTTACGCAGTGTATGAAGCAATACTAGAAATAACAAATAAACAGTCTACTATTTTATAGAAAAAAATCTGTTGTTTAAAAATATTTTTTAAATATTTTATACTAGGTTTGGTTCATTCATGTCAAAATATTTCTTTTTCAATATTCATGCATTAAAAATTGAATTCTTTCTATGTTAGACATGTTAATATTTTAAAACGCACTGAAAATAATCTTTTTCTACCCGTGTCTATGCCTCGAGAGGCATTATAAATTCGTAGATTGGAACGTCCTTGCATTGATCTAGAAAGGCATGATCCTTTCAGGTGGCAGCCACATTCAAAGATACTTAACACTTTCTGGATTTAATGTATCAGCCCTTTCTATGGGGCAGCCTGGTTAATATTGAATCTGCTACCTCTTTTGCAGTTCTAAGGGAAAATTACTTAGTAAAATGCCGGCGGTCTCAAAAATAGCGGTAACTATTAATATTTGTAATTGTTTAAAATTTTATTTTAAATAATTTACTTGCAGCATTTCTTCTTCTCCATTGGCGCAACAGCCCCATGGTGGGCCTAGACCACTGCCTGCTGTCAGATTTCGAGATAGGAGATGTTTTCTTTTTTTTTACGGGGTAGGATTGTCAACATTACGCACAATGCTCTACAGTCATATTAGACCGGAATCTACGGTTTAAAAGGGATTCTGAACCATTATAAACATTCATGGCACACCGGGACTCGAAATCGAAACCTGTAGCGCCGAGTGCAAGGGAGCTAGTCACTCGGCCATCAGACCCCACTTGCAGTATTTACTAAAAAGCTTAAATAAATTTTCTTTCTTTGTTATTTTTTTTGTTCAACGAATAAATTTTAATTAAGAACTCGTTCATAAAAGTATTAATTAAAAATTAAATAACCTGTTATTAATTATGTGTTTTTAACTTCATGCACTTTTGATAAAAGCAAATACTTGGTGTTTGTAGACAAAGAATAGTTGCTGTTTGTTGCGCAACATGGGAGTGGTGATAACTAATGGATATCACGTTGAGACTCCAAATGACTACTACTCCACATACATCACACTACTCCACAGTTGAGATGTTCTTTTACAATAAGGGGATAATGCGGTAAAAGTTACCAGAACAGAACGTGTGTTTTTTTTTTAATTATATGAAACACTAACATTTATATAAAATTGCACACATTTAGTCTATTGTATTTCTGCATATAATTCTTTTGTTCTACATAATTTATTTTATTATATAATCTGAAATAAATTTATTATTATTATTTCGGTGCAACGCAATAAAATATTACTAACAATACAACAGTTTTAAGTCAAGGTAATTTTAGTAGATTTTTTTTTTTTACAAAATGTGTTAGTCAAAATGTTTTTCAGATGAACAGATTTTCGAAAAAAATAACCTATTAACATATCATTAAATTTTAAATTTTTTTATTCTATTATTCACAAATATTAGTTCAATCCCGGCTCGAGGATGTTCTGGGCTATAAGTTAGATGTAGTAAAAATTCGATAACAATTTTTTCCAATCTTAAGAATTTCAATAGTTGAATGTACCAGTTTTAATGGATAATGCTACGTTTGCAAAAGAACTTAGGCTATTCAGTAAGACTAATAGACAACGACAAAGACAACTGTAATTAAATGCAACACAAGATGTTTTATTCATTTACTAATTCTATTAAACCTTGCAAACAATCGATATTATAGTAAATGCGTTAGTCGTTATTATAGTATAATACAAATGCTGATATTAGATACTTTGTTTTCAAAGTTTTTACAAGGTGTTGTTTTCCAATTCGAGGCCTTTTTGGATTAAATTGTCTGTCATTCTAATGGGGAAATGTAGTAGATCCAGTGTTACTCAAGATGTACCACAGCGTCCTGCTACATTGTATACCCGTATTGCTAGCATAATTTAGAACAATCATCTCCAGGATAAACACGCCCGTCTCAGTGGTTCAATGGCAACGCTCGGCCCTGGTGAGCAATAGATATTCAATCCGCTGGCGGCTTTGTTGTAGACACTGTTTCAAAAACGAGAAGACTCTTTGTCATTTGGGATGTTCAGCATCTTGCCTTGTGAGTCGGGTTGTCTGGTGGGTTTTTTTCTCCCATACGATGCACAAAGGCGGTGCTAAAAAGCTAAAAGTCTTCCAGAAGGCACTGCCTTCCTTCTTCAAAATCAGACTTCTACCTACGGGTGCTCCATCACAACAGAATCTGGCCCCTTTCCTTCCTTCCATGAGCCCACACGAATTCTTGGACTTGGTCAATATGCTGCAAAAAACAGTGACTGCAATGAGCACCACCAGTGACAGAGCCTTAATCCTATTGCAAGACAGCTGCACACATTAGAATTGGGCAGCGAGTTAAACTCTGTTCGTTATTATCACTGATTTGAAAAAAGTTCGCTCAGTAGCAGTTCTAACAGAGAATGGGATTCTGGAATTTTACTGATATGTAGGGCAGCTATAATTCTCTCGAGAGAAATTATTTTCTCCCTCTTCTAGTGGAGGAAGTTAGCCGATCGAAGTCGAGCTCCTCATTATAACTACTCATATGCTAAAAAAAGTTCATGAAAAATATTTTTTTAATTTATTCCTACCCCCTCCAAAAATATCATTAATTTATTTTTATAAATGTTGTTTTCAATATTTCCCAACGCAATGAGGACTTGTTAGCCACCTGATGACCGAGTGACTAGCTCTCGGTGCCGCAGGTTTCGTGTTCGAGGCCCGGTGTAACATGATGTTTGTAGTGGTTCGGAACCCACTTTAAACCGTAGGTCTCGGCCTAATATGATTGTAGAGCGTTTGGAATAGAGCTTGCAACCCTACCCCGTAAAAAGAAATTATCTCCTGTTTTGGAATTTGCCAGTAGGCAAGCGGCCATAGTCCAGCATGGACTGTAGTGTGAGGGAGTTAGTTATTATGGCTTATCAAATTGCAGTCAAATCTGTTCTTGTGAGGGGATAGGGACCGCATAAAAGAAATTGCATCGAAAAATACTTTGAAACTTCATATAAAATTGAAATATATTGAAAAAAAATATTTTTGACGCCTAAATAGCGACAGTATAAAAGAAAGTTCCATATAGAAATCAAAACCTGTCGATGTAACATTACCTCGCATGTAATAATGGGGTAATATGGGGTAATAATGGGGTAATGTAATAATCGTTATATAATATCATGTGAGCCATCTGTTGGATTTTTTTTTTTAATTTGCTTGTTATTTTGATAGCCATTTGTTTGTTTTTCTTTTTTAATTTCCTTTTTTTTTTAATTAATTATTATTTATAATATGCATTTGATGGAATTTTTATTATATACCCCACAGAAAAGGGCCGCATAAAAACAGGTTTGACTGTTTACATTCTAAAATTTTTAAATGACGTTTTTCCACTTTATCAAAGAGTAGAAGACATTAAATGAAACATATCCAATAAAAAGTTCAGTTTATTTTATCAAGTGATTCATGTTAAGGTGTGGCTGTCAAAAACGAAAATTTTAATTTTCTGACTATGAACAAAGAACAAAAAATAAGCATAAATTTCTATCTACCTTGAGAAAGGTATAAAAAAGGTCTTATTATATTTATAAGATATTTAATAATAATTTTGTTAAATAAAATTTTTTATTGTTTTTTTAATCAAATAGCATTTACATACTAATCTTTACGTGATTATTCCATTGCAACTATGACGAATTAATTCTTATTAATGATCGATTTTAAGTTTACAGTGCCAAAGAGACCTGTTTCATAACGTGTTGGATTTCGAATTAAACAGTATTGATTCGAAAATCATTAATTAAGTAAATCTGACAGACATTTGGCAAATCACAAAAAATCTTATCTTGACAACTGAATAATGTTGAATTTTTGCATGAGTATTCTGACATTGAATGACCTCAAATCAAAATGGACATTTATAAATAAAAACAAATATAAAAGTAAAGATCCACCATGCATTCCAACAACAAATTATGACCTTGAACTGAAAGTTAATAGATATTTCTTTCAAGGACGGGTTGATCCTTACGTTAGACTTTGGATTTGCACTTTTTGTCCCCCTCCCGTTCGAACTTGGAGATTAGGAGAAAAGGGAGTGAACAGTCGAGTAAGAGTTTCAAGCAGTGTACAAAATGAACGAACGAACCTTAAACAAACTGGCTTTTAAGATGATTTTGAAAATATTTATTATATAATTTTTGTAATGTGTGTTATGCGTTGCAGTTTTGCAGTTTTGCGTGCTGTCATGGTAATTTTAATAAATATGGCAATTAAACATCGCGTTATTATTTTAAAAAAAATAATTTAATTTCTATCCATGAACAACACTGAATCAAGATACCACGCATATCCGGCCTTAACTTGTAATATAAAGAATAGGTGAATATATTTTAAATTGAAGTAACGAGTTTAAAAAAAAACCAAGGGCCTGATGGCTCAGTGACTAGCGCTCGGCACCACAGGTTTCGGGTTCGAGTCCTGGCAGTGCCATGGATGTTTGTAGTAGTTCGAAATCCACTTTAAACCGTAGGTCCCGGTCTAATAAGATCGTAGAACGTTGTGGGGGTAGTATTATTCGCGTCCGTAGCATATCTTCAAGCTACATGTTCCCAGTAGTGCTAAATGAGTAACAGTGGTGTAGCCTTTGCTTATAGTATAAAGATAAGTATCTGCATTGCCAGCTGCATTAGGAAAAAAAACAGGTTAAAAAACCAATATCAAAACTCAAAATTATACAGATACATAAAAAAAAAATTAAAGAACCGAACAATGTTTATTACCGTAAATCTCCCAGAATTTTATCGAGAAACTATTATTTCCTCCAAATGTCATTTAGAAACTAAATCTTACAAAGAATTTTATTATCTTTTAGAAATTTCACAGCTGTTGAATTGTAACATCCAAAACTACAACATATTTATTGGATATAGTCTTCAAGTTCAAGATTAACTTTTTTATGTAATAGTAGTTCTTCCATTATTGTAAAATTTTTCTTCTTCAAGGGCTGATAGTGTAAAATAAAAAAAAATTGTTACTATCCCAGACAAAAGTACTAGACAGAACGAAGATATCAACTAGTTCTATTATTTTTAAAAAATTAGGATTTACTCAGCATTTAATATACATCACTAATATTTAATATTTTAAAAATTGGGATTTAACGGCATTTAATATGCATCAGTAATATTTAATATTTATAAATAATTGGGATATACTCAGAATTTAATATGCAACTAATAGTAATATTAAATATTTTTTTTTTAAAAATTGGGATTTATTCAGCATTTAATATACATCACTAATATTTAATATTTTTAAAAATTGGAATTTACTCGGCATTTAATATACATAACTAATATTTAATATTTTTAAAGATTGGGATTTACTCGGCATTTAATATACATCACTAATATTTAATATTTCTAAAAATTGGGATTTACTCGGCATTTAATATATATACCACTAATATTTTATATTTTTTTAAAAAATTGGGATTTACTCGGCATTTAATATACATCACTAATACTTAAATTTTTAAAAAGAAACTCGATATTTTAGTATTTACCAAAAGTTAGGTTTTCGGCATTTAATATACATCACTAATATTTAATATTTTTTAAAATCCATTACTGAATTTAATATTTTTAAATTTTTTCCTTGATGATGAATAATATGGTATATGGGGATTTGATATTTTCAACAAGGACTATTTAATATACCCTAATCACTATATATATGAACAGTTAGTTTTCCTTATTTATATTTATGTCACTCTTCACAACGCTCTACGATCGTGTTATACCGGGACCTACGGTTTAAAGTGGATTCGAACCATTTACAAACATCCATGGCACCGCCGGATATTTTTGACCAAGAAACCTGTGGTTTTTAACCGAATGACCAGAGCGCTAGCCATTCTGAATTAGGCTCCACATTTTTTCCTTAAAGATTTGTTAATGTTTATCTTGGCCGTTGAGATGAGACATGAAGTGTAGCCATTGACCTTGAAGACAGTTTCGAAAGTGTTTTTAATCGAATATTAGTTTAAAACGAGGCACTAAAAATTAATAGACTGATGCAAAAACATACTCAGACGGGAATTAACTTCTATAAATAGCGCGATTGAAATTTAAGAAAAAGACTTGATTGCATGACTATAAAATATTATTTGTGATTTAATTAAAATTTTAAAAAAAATGTAATATATAAAAAATGCAATGATTGCTTTTATATATGTGTGTATGGTGATGTTTCTTATCACATAAAAATTATGACTGAGACATTTTTTTTAATTTTTTTATATGGGGCGTAAATGAATAAAAATTTAAAATCGTTTAATTAAATAAAAATTATTTTATAATAAAAATAACTTTAAATAAAAAATTTATTTTTATTTTATTTTAATAATTTTATCTTTTATTATTATTTATATAATTTTTATTTATTATTATTAGTAATAAAAGTAATTATTAGTTTATTATGAAAATATTTTTAATTATTACTTTATAATTTTTATTTATTTTTATTAAATATTTATTATTATAATTATTTTATAATAAAAATAATTTTTATTTTAAACCTCAAGCATAGCTTGCAGCATAGTTCATCATGTGAAGCGACTCATTTTAAATACAGAAATGTGCCCGATTTACGGAAACCCAGAATTACGTGTTTTTTATTTTATTTATTCATTTATTATTGCATCACAACCTCCCCTACTTCAATGTTTCTCGTAATGTGATACGGATTGAACGATTTTGTAGACGAACATTCTACTATCAAAAAAGAAAAGATTTTTGTTATATTGAAAACCCTTAACAAAAATCACACAAACGAAGTAAATCTGTATTCTCCAGCAACTAGTAAGAAAAGTAGTTACGATATCTTTGGAATGTAAAATTAAAATTATCAAGGACTTTAATAGTAGAATAAAACTTTCGATACTTTTCTTTTTGATGGTCTTGGCATTCCTCGGCGCTATTTGAAACTGTGTTGAAATAAGGAGGAAAAATTCTATAGGCATTCTGACAGCTCAGACAGATGGAGTCCCTTACTTTGCATCTACAACCTAATTTATCTCTTTTCTACCTAGATTTTATTATATGGATAATGATTGGGGGTTTATAACAGGTGGACTGAAAAGTTCGTAGCCTGACACATAGATGGCGCTACTGGTATTAAATCCATATGATTTTTAGTTAGTCCTAACCTTCAAAAGACACGAGTATAAATTTGACAGCTTTGGCACTATTATTATGTGAGTTATAGCATTTTTAGTGTTCATCACGTGCAGTCCACTCGGCTGACTGTCGATTGGACTCCGGTGTGAAATGATGGAGCCATGTTTCATCCATTGTCCCATATCGACGCAAAAATTCGGGTTTACTACGATTGAACAGTTCAAACACTGCTTAGAATCATTAATTCGTTGTTGTTTCGGGTCGATTGTGAGCTCGCGCGTCACCCACTTTGAACAGAGCTTTCGCATATCCAAATATTCATTCACGATATGCCCAACACGTTCCTTTGATATCTTTAGGGTCTCAGCTATCTCAATCCAACTTCACTTTACGGTTATCAGAAAAATTTTTTGTGGATTTTTTTAATGTTTTCGTCGGTAACAGCCTCTTTTGGGGCGTCCACTGCGGGCATCGTTCTCGGTGCTCATTTCGCCTCGTTTTAAATTCAGCAAACCGCTTCTCTACGGTTGATTTTCCTGGTGCAAAGTCCGAATAATGTTTATCAAGCCAAGTCTTGGCTTCTATAGTATTTTTTCGCCAAAAAGCAATGCTTTATTAACACACGAAATTCCTTTTTATCAATTTTTCCAAACTAACAAAATTTGCTTCACTAAAAATGCTATAACTCACATACTAATAGTGCAACAGCTGTCAAATTTATACACGTGTCATTTGAAGTTGTGGGCTAACTAAAAATCATATGGATTTAATACTAGTAGCGCCATCTATATGGGTCAGCCTACGAACATGTCAGCCCAACTGTTATATGATACTGTGGATAAAAGATAGAATTCCGTAAAATTAATAACCACAAAGTTAAGCAATTATAGCTTCTGTGAAAAAATAATTAATATTTAAATGTAACTTTTATTTGAGCTTGTTTACTTTTTACTTTAGCGTTTTTTATTTTTATTTTATTTATTTATTTTTATCTAACCCACCGTTCGTTTATTTTTTAAGCGGTGCGTTCGTGCTTACTTTTTGCTAGCATCACAGTCAAGTTACAGATACAGACACATTCGTTCACTGTACTACATGAATGAGCAAATCGGAAATTCGCTATTCCTTTACTCATTCGTTCTATATATATGAAAATAATCTTTAAAAGGTTTTTAATTAAGGCCTGGAAAATAAATATAAAAGTGGGTTTTTATATTTAATATTAATTTATTGGAGCAAATATAAAAGATTACTTAAATAATATAGTAGTATTTTTAATTTTCAAAAACGATACGCAAATAGTTTAGCAGTGACGAATTACTGCCTCAAAAAAGGTTGTTGTTGTTGTTGCCATATCCCTCATGGAAGGAGGGAAGATGGGGGGTAGCTTCTGCTATGAAGGAGCTTACCCGTAGATAGAACTCAGACTTCGGCTCCATGTCGCTGGACAAGGAGGGCAGTGCCTTCAGAGAGGACTTTTAGCGAAGGGCAATACACCGTATCATATGGGAGAAATCCCGGAAAACTCCCACCAGTCCAACTAATAAGGCAAGATGGGTTTTTTTCACCTAATGCAGATGGAAAATACTTAGACAGCTTGGTCTTGGATGCCTTAAAGCAAGCGCTGCACAGACGTTACTCCCTTTTCATTATCCAGGGGTGCGCGTAGCTTGAAGATAGGCCACGGACGCGGAGTAACAATGCCCCCGCAAAAAGCTCTACGATCCCATTAGACCGGGACCTACGGTTTAAAGTGGATTTCGAACCCTTCAAACACCCATGGCACCGCCGGGACTCGAACCCGAAACCTGTGGTACCGAGCGCCAGAGCGCTAGCCACTCGGCCATTCAGGCTCACATAAGGCAAGATGTTGAGCATTACAAAAGCCATCGAATCTCTTGTTTTTGAAACAATGTCTACAACAAAGCCGCCAGCCAATTGAACCTCAGCCCTGATACTGACCAGCAACATACTGAATGTTGACACTGAGCCACGAATCAGGGCCTCAAAAAAAAAGTTAAGCAGTCTTTTCACAAAATCATTTCCTTGTCTGTTCATAACATTTTTAAGAAATATCGCACCCCTCATGTCATCAATACAGCTAGAGATCTAGTTTGATTTGTCACTCTACGATAATTTTTTGCACACTTTAAGTTAATTAGATAGGGACCTACGCAAATTCTGAACCACCAACAAACATCCATGCCACCGCCAGGATTCGAACCTGAGGGCTATATGCTGCTAAGAAGAAAAGTATCTAAATTTGGGAATTGAAAGTGAAGTTTGATCTATCGGAACCCAATCACAAAGCAATCTAATGGCCGAGGGCCTAGTTCTCTGGCTTTTTGGTACCGCAAGTTTGTTAGTGGTTCGCAATTCACGTTAAACTATAAGTCTCGGCCTAATTAGCCTAAAGAGTACAAAAAATGACTGTAGGGTGACAAAACAAACCAAACCCAATCATAAAACAAAAAGATAAAGTGGTAGAACATGTTCTCAGTGCTGTAGAAAATGTTCCATTCTTGAACCAAAGCATAATTCTTTAACGTCCTTTTTTTTTTTCTGATATGGCAACAATGCTGAAATTATGGAATTATAATCAAGTAAAAGTAAAGAATGAGAGAATATTTGTGCGAGTGTAATAAGTCGAAAATTTTAGAATTTTTTAGTCTGAAAAAGTTTGTTAGAAAATAGTCTGTTTTTAAAAATTATTGTGAAATATTTTAGCCGATTAAAAATCAAAAGGTAAGATTAAAAGTTAAATTAATTAAAAAAGATTGACTGTATAAACAATTGCAATTTTATTAAATATTTTTCTTCTAAATTAAGTATTTCTTTTAATCCTTGGTCTCAAATAAACAATTTATATCTATTTATATGCAAAGTTGCATCTCGAATTACACAAATTAGACTTAAACGATTTTCGTCGAACGCACATTTTCTTAATTTCGAAATATTACTGTACTTCTTACATTAAACAATAACAAAAAAACTCTTAGAATTCATATAAATTTGTCTTAAAATATTTCAGCCGAAAGATTTTCATTCTATGATAGATTATAGTGAAAAATATATTTTTATTATTAGAGGTCATCAGCAAGAGTTTTGCATGTTTTTCAATAAGATTTTAGATTTTAAATCAAAATAAACTCAGAAAAATTCTGTGTGAAAAGTATCCATACTGCTTAGCAATAATTCTACAAAAAGAATACCAAACGACAATTTCAGTGGCGGCATTAAATCTATCACGCATGCGCGAACCTCATTGTTTGTCATTTCTGTTTTGTTTTCATTTCTAGTTTCAAAAACAGGTAAGTTAAAAATCGTTTTATTTTTAAAATTTACACAGGGTGTATTTTTTAATGTTTTCAAAATTATATTTATTTATTCAAATTGAAGTTATTTAATAAATTTCTGTACTTGAAAAGAGCACTATTCAATAAATATTTTAATATAATATATGTCGCTTTATTAACTTTTATTTTTTTCATTGTTAACAAAAACAGTTGTTTATATAATTATTCTGTAATTACAGAAACTGAAGTTATTATAAGACTTTAAAAAGGATCTTTTGACTTTTAGTAGAAAATTATACATTAATTTTAGAATTCATATACATTTGTCTTTAAATATTTCAGCCGAACGATTTTCATTCAACAATAGATTGTGAAGAGTGTATTATTATTTCCGGAAATTATCAGCAAGATTTTTACATATTGTTCAATAAGATTTTCGGTTTTAAATGAAAATATACCCTGAGAAAGTTAGTATAAAAGTAGTCATGGATACTACATAGCAATAATTCAACAAAAAATGCCAAACGAAAACTTCTGTGGCGGCATTAAATTTAATACGCATGCGTGAACCTCAATGTTTGTCGCCATTTACGTTTTGTTTTCTTTTCTATTTTTGAAAGAAAACAAAACGTAACGTAAACCTGTTGATTTAAAAGTAAAAATCATGTTATTTCTTAAATCAACACAGGTTGTATTTCTTAATGCTATCAAAATTATATTTATTTATCAAATTTAAAATCTAACAACATAAGAGGAATATAATTTAACAATCTTATTAATTTTATTCTTGAAAAGTGTCTTTCCAAGAATTTATCTTGTAAGTTGATAGATTAATTCTAAAATATTCCGTCGAACATTTTCAGGTTCTGTTACCAAACTGAAACTTTTCGTGTTTATTGCATTATAGCCTGGAGAGTGATAGTTACAATTTTGTTAAATATAAGGAAAACTGGTGAAAATAATAGTATAAAAATATGACATTAAATTTTTAATAAGCTTTATTATTAGTTTCACTTGTATATTTGTTTGTTTGTAACTGACTTTTTGGGCTCGATTTTTGCCCTACTTTAAGAGATCAGATTTAATTTAAACGTTATAGACTTATCAAGGACCGACGACACTAAAATATTTTGATGTTTATTATCTCATCATGATTAGGATCTCCAGGATTAGTGATTTTATTTTAACTTATGAAGAGCAATTTAACCCATGTAGAATGAAAGTACCTAAACATGCAAACCTACGTAGGACAGTGGCGTCAACGGATAACGCCCGACTACGAATCAGAGATTCCTTGTCCGAATCCTGGCTGGCTCGACATATTCGCATTTTTAGCCTTTGTTTTACCTCACAATTAAATTATTGTAAGAACTACAGTTCCAGTCCTCCGTACCGACCATTTAAAAATATTATAGTTTAAAACACGCTTTTAGAGTGAATCAAACTAAAAAGTAAAAAATAATTGTTAACATAAGAATAAAATGACTGACGAGAAAATGAATGTCACTGTTCTGAAAAGCGCGGGGTGCTCGATATCAATCGTTATAATTTTTCACTAGTTCCATTCCGAAATGCAGAGAGTTAGTTTAAAAATGTCATACAAAGCGCCCACGCTTTTAGAACAGTGACATTCATTTACTCGTCAGTCATTTTATTCTTATGTTAACAATTATTTTTTACTTTTCAGCTTGATTAACTCTAAAAAGCGTGTTTTTTAATGTTTTTAAACTATAATTTTTTTCGAAAATGAAATTGACCAAACACAAACCACGCTCAAACATAACGGATGTTAACCTGTAACACTCATTACGATGTGCAAATACCCAAATTGAGATCAATTTGGTAAAAAGCTAAGTGAAAAAGAGTGAAGAAACAAATATCGCACTAGTGAAATAAATATTTTTTTTAATAATTTCGGTTTTTTATTTCGTTTATATTTATATATTTTTTAATGATTTCGTTTTTTTTTTTTTTTTTTTATTTCGTTTATATTTATATATTTTTTATATTCATTTTTAATGTTATATATTTCTTTACAATGTACGTTTAGTATCATTATTAATACATTTTCTATGATTACATGTAAGAATAATAATAAAAACACAAAAATAATAACTGATTATGTTTCAATTTTCGCTGCAAAAAAATGTCTATAGTGGGTCTAGATCTAGTATGGGGATTTATAATTTTATTATGCAGCCGCGGAGTTATGATGCATTTTCAAAGTGGCCCGCAAGATCATTTGGGTTGAACACCCGTGTTCTAAGCCCTCTCCCGTCCAAACAAATTGATTCTGTTTCTCTTGAACCTAGTAAGAAAAGGGAAACGATATCTTTGAATGTAAACTTAACATTATCAAGGACTTTCAGAGTAAAAAAAATTTGAATACTTTTCTTTTTTGGCGGCCTTGGCTTTTATTTGGCGATCTTTTAAACGATTTTGAAAGAAAAATTCCCCAAGGTACTCTTGCCAACCGTTTGATAGAGTAGATAAATTAGATAGTACATCTACTATCTAATTTATCTCTCTCTGTCCTAGACTTAATGACGTGCATAATGATTAACATAGGGCCTTAAACATGATACAAAAAGTACAAATACATATTACAAAAAATTAAACAATTAAAAAATTATTAATATATGTCACTTTTATTTGATCTTGTTTGCGTTTAATTTTAGTGATTTTTTTTTTAAATAAGGATCGCCGTTCGCTTATAATAAAGCGGTGCGTTACTTTTGCTAACATCACATTCAGGTACAAGTTACAGTTAGACGCGTTCATTGTACTACATTAATGAGCAATCGAAAATTCTGCCATTCATTCACTCGCTATTTTTAAATAAAAATAATTCCAGAAAAGTTTTTAATTAAAGCCTAGGAAATAGGTAAAAAGTTAGGTTTTATGTAATATTAATTTATTTGAGAAAATATAAAATATATTACATAAATAATATAGTAATTTTTAATTTTTAAAAACTACACAAATAGTTCAGCAAC
>BPLR01013413.1:0-23281 GCA_021605095.1 Caerostris extrusa | reverse complement strand
CTACTGTATACTGTAAATGAAAATATGTTCTTAAAATTAGTATTTTAATGTTTTGTATAGCTAGTACGGCTTTTTATGTTTATCTGCCCTAGTGGAAAGATAAATTTAACGAATGGTTAAAAGTAAAAGTTGATATTCATGGATTGAAAGTGTAGTTATGGTATTATGTCCTGATGGTGGCTAGTGCTCTGGCGCTCGGTAACACAGGGGTTGAATCCTGGCGGTGTCATGGTTGTTTGTAGTGCTCGCCGCAGTAACAACTTTAAGCCGCAGATCCTGGTATCACATGATCGAGCGCCACAGAGACCAATCAAACTTCTCCTCCCATGTCATTCCTAAACTGTAAACTGGGAACTCAGCCTAGGCACAATGATGTGGTGTGGTGTGGTGTGGTGTAGTAGTAGTTGTTGTAGTGATATGGTATAACGTAAGTGTATATATAATGTTTTTATATTTCATTGTTACATGTCCTCATTTAACTGCAACTAATATCTGTTTTGATTTTAAATGCATAAATAAACCGGGCGATACTTCTGTATGACGAAATTTTTTTTACCATGAAATCACTGCGAATAAATTTATCATGCAAACATTTGAAAAGGAAAATAAATGGTGAAATATAGAACCAACTTTTCCTAACGGTCAGCAAAACGACTAATGCAAACATTTCACCTCCACGACTCACACACCCTAATCGAATTCAGTTGTCTTTCAAAACTAACATTTATCTTCCACGCCAAGATCTCCTGATATGTCTATCAAAGAAAAAAGAACACTACTGAAAGCGTCCATCCATAGCCTTGTGAAAAGACATTTGCATAATCAGATGCTTTATTCACCGATTTCACATTGATGAAAAACTTTTTCCACCTTCCATGTTCACGTATTTCACCTTGAAGTGGCGAATTTTCACCAGAATAAGCAGAGAAGATCTTCTCCATTCCTCCCTTGTGATTGAATACAGAAAAGCACTTGAGATTGGTGCATTTTGAATGAAACTTTCTCGTCTTTTCCTAAGTTGCGTTAAGTTGTTTATGTCAAAGGTAGGTTTCCGTTCTGTACATAATGGAACGCAAGCTTGTGGTGCATTTAATCAAAACACTTTGGGTGGAGGGATTTGGACAGCTCAAAGTATTTTTAAGACATGACTCTGGAAGGTTTTGGCTGTTTCAAAGGATGAAATTTATTTACAATTTCCTGGTGTAATAATTCGTGTTGCGATTATAGAGGTATTCAATTTAAATGGTTGGAAATGTTGGAATATATTCGTGAGTTGGAATGGCATTTGTTTTCTTCTCAAATTTATTCGCATCATGATTAGATAAGTGTGTTAAACAGTTAATGGGATATTTGATTTAGATGTTTAGAAATAATCTGATAAATTATTCTTGATTAAAATTTTAAAAAGACAAACCAAAGAACGAAATGGAGTTCATGTAAGATTTTCAACGGATGGAATGCTTTTGAGGGCCGGGATAATAGAGAGCCGTTCTTATTTGGTGACAGTTTTGTGGCGAGAACTCCGTGTGTAACTCAGGTTTCCTGTGTTACAGGTACAATTTACTTCCTCACAGTTGCAAACAATTAGTTGGCGGATTTTGCAGTAAAGAATTTGATAAAATTTCAATAGTCCCTGTTCTGCGATTTTACCGAAGACTTGAGCCACGAAAGAATGAGTTAGCCTCAATTAAATGATTCTGATGTTAAATTAATCGTTTATTTAGCATAAACAATAAATGTTAGAGGCTAGCGGTCGCTTTTTTTCGATAGAAAAGTCTATTTTTTCCGCAACAATCAGGTTTATCTGCAATAGTCACAAGATACATTTAAAGAGTGGCTAAAGTAAAGGTGGAAATTATGGATTTAAGATGTACTTCTGTATAAAGGGGTTGTAGAATGCTTTTATATCACATTGTTCGAGATTTGTCACCACTATATGTAATTGCAATTAATATTTGTTTTGATTTTAAATCGATGAAACAATTGCTTGTTAGGTTTGATTTTGACGCCTCTATGTCGCCATTTTTTACCATGAAATCACAACGAATAAATTTCTCATGCAAACATTTGTAAAAGCAAAAAAAAAATGGTGAAAAATAGAACCAACTTTTCCTAACGGTCAACGAAAAAACGATCCAATGCAAATATTTCACCTCCTACGACTCACACTCTAATCGAATTCAGTTGTCTTGTAAAACTAAAGCGCGAACGTTTATCTTCCACGGCAAGATCTCCTGATATGTCTACGAAAGAGAAAGAAGACGCGTCCATCTACCTTGTGAAAAGATATTTGCATAATCAGATGCTGTATTCACCAAGTTCATTTTGATGAAAAACCTTTTCCACCGTCCATGTTTGCATCTTTCACCTTGAAGTGGCGATATTTCACCAGAATAAGCAGAGCAGATCTTCCCCATTTTCTCTTGTGATAGAATACAGAAAGGCACTCGAGACTCGTGCGTTTTGAATGAAACTTTCTCTGCTTTTCCGCCGCGCTAAGTTGTTTATGTCAAAGGTGGGTTTCCGTTCTGCACATAATGGGACGTAAGCTCGGGGTGCATTTAATCAAAACACTTTGGTGGAGAGATTTGGACAGCTGAAAATATTTTAAGGTATGACTCTGGCAGTTTTGACTGTTTCAAAGGAGGAAATTTATTTACAACCTTTTGGGGTAATAATCCGTGCTGCGATTATAGTGGTGTTAAAGTATTAAATGGTGGGAAATGTTCGAAAATATTCGTAAGTTGGAATGGGATTTGTTCTCTTTTTCAGATTAATTCACATTATGATTAGATAAGTGTTTTTACAGTTAAAGTGATATTTGATTTAGATGTTTAGAAATTATAGGAGGAATTATTCTTGATTAAAATGTTAAATGTCAAACCAAAGAGAGAAATAATATTCATGGGAGATTTTCTATGGAGGGAGTGGTTTTACATAGAATGTCTACTGTATACTGTAAATGAAAAATATGTTCTAAAATTAGTATTTTAATGTTTTGTATAGCTAGTACGGCTTTTTATGTTTATCTGCCCTAGTGGAAAGATAAATTTAACGAATGGTTAAAGTAAAAGTTGATATTCATGGATTGAAAGTGTAGTTATGGTATTATGTCCTGATGGTGGCTAGTGCTCTGGCGCTCGGTAACACAGGGGTTGAATCCTGGCGGTGTCATGGTTGTTTGTAGTGGTTCGCCGCAGTAACAACTTTAAGCCGCAGATCCTGGTATCACATGATCGTAGAGCGCCACAGAGACCAATCAAACTTCTCCTCTCCCATGTCATTCCTAAACTGTAAACTGGGAACTCAGCTCTAGGCACAATGATGTGGTGTGGTGTGGTGTGGTGTAGTAGTAGTTGTTGTAGTGATATGGTATAACGTAAGTGTATAATGTTTTTATATTTCATTGTTACATGTCCTATTTAACTGCAACTAATATCTGTTTTGATTTTAAATGCATAAATAAACCGCGACACTTGTATGACGAAATTTTTTTTACCATGAAATCACTGCGAATAAATTTATCATGCAAACATTTGAAAAGGAAAATAAATGGTGAAATATAGAACCAACTTTTCCTAACGGTCAGCAAAAAACGATCCAATGCAAACATTTCACCTCCCACGACTCACACCCTAATCGAATTCAGTTGTCTTTCAAAACTAAAGCGCGAACATTTATCTTCCACGCCAAGATCTGATTTGTCTATCAAAGAAAAAAAGAACACTACTGAAAGCGTCCATCCATAGCCTTGTGAAAAGACATTTGCATAATCAGATGCTTTATTCACCGATTTCACATTGATGAAAAACTTTTCCACCTTCCATGTTCACGTATTTCACCTTGAAGTGGCGAATTTTCACCAGAATAAGCAGAGAAGATCTTCTCCATTCCTCCCTTGTGATTGAATACAGAAAAGCACTTGAGATTGGTGCATTTTGAATGAAACTTTCTCGTCTTTTCCTAAGTTGCGCTAAGTTGTTTATGTCAAAGGTAGGTTTCCGTTCTGTACATAATGGAACCTAAGCTTGTGGTGCATTTAATCAAAACACTTTGGGTGGAGGGATTTGGACAGCTCAAAGTATTTTAAGGTATGACTCTGGAAGGTTTTGGCTGTTTCAAAGGATGAAATTTATTTACAATTTCCTGGTGTAATAATTCGTGTTGCGATTATAGAGGTATTCAATTTAAATGGTTGGAAATGTTGGAATATATTCGTGAGTTGGAATGGCATTTGTTTTCTTCTCAAATTTATTCGCATCATGATTAGATAAGTGTGTTAAACAGTTAATGGGATATTTGATTTAGATGTTTAGAAATAATCTGATAAATTATTCTTGATTAAAATTTTAAAAGACAAACCAAAGAACGAAATGGAGTTCATGTAAGATTTTCAACGGATGGAATGCTTTTGAGGGCCGGGATAATAGAGAGCCGTTCTTATTTGGTGACAGTTTTGTGGCGAGAACTCCGTGTGTAACTCAGGTTTCCTGTGTTACAGGTACAATTTACTTCCCTCACAGTTGCAAACAATTAGTTGGCGGATTTTGCAGTAAAGAATTTGATAAAATTTCAATAGTCCCTGTTCTGCGATTTTACCGAAGACTTGAGCCACGAAAGAATGAGTTAGCCTCAATTAAATGATTCTGATGTTAAATTAATCGTTTATTTAGCATAAACAATAAATGTTAGAGGCTAGCGGTCGCTTTTTTCGATAGAAAAGTCTATTTTTTCCGCAACAATCAGGTTTATCTGCAATAGTCACAAGATACATTTTAAAGAGAGGCTGGCTAAAGTAAAGGTGGAAATTATGGATTTAAGATGTACTGTTCTGTATAAAGGGGTTGTAGAATGCTTTTATATCACATTGTTCGAGATTTGTCACCACTATATGTAATTGCAATTAATATTTGTTTTGATTTTAAATCGATGAAACAATTGCTTGTTAGGTTTGATTTTGACGCCTCTATGTCGCCATTTTTTTACCATGAAATCACAACGAATAAATTTCTCATGCAAACATTTGTAAAGGAAAAAATGGTGAAAAATAGAACCAACTTTTCCTAACGGTCAACGAAAAAACGATCCAATGCAAATATTTCACCTCCTACGACTCACACTCTAATCGAATTCAGTTGTCTTGTAAAACTAAAGCGCGAACGTTTATCTTCCACGGCAAGATCTCCTGATATGTCTACCAAAGAGAAAGAAGACCACTGAAAGCGTCCATCTACCTTGTGAAAAGATATTTGCATAATCAGATGCTGTATTCACCAAGTTCATTTTGATGAAAAACTTTTTCCACCGTCCATGTTTGCATCTTTCACCTTGAAGTGGCGATATTTCACCAGAATAAGCAGAGCAGATCTTCCCCATTTTCTCTTGTGATAGAATACAGAAAGGCACTCGAGACTCGTGCGTTTTGAATGAAACTTTCTCTGCTTTTCCGCCGCGCTAAGTTGTTTATGTCAAAGGTGGGTTTCCGTTCTGCACATAATGGAACGTAAGCTCGGGGTGCATTTAATCAAAACACTTTGGTGGAGAGATTTGGACAGCTGAAAATATTTTAAGGTATGACTCTGGCATGTTTTGACTGTTTCAAAGGAGAAATTTATTTACAACCTTTTGGGGTAATAATCCGTGCTGCGATTATAGTGGTGTTAAAGTATTAAATGGTGGGAAATGTTCGAAAAATATTCGTAAGTTGGAATTGGGATTTGTTTTCTTTTTCAGATTAATTCACATTATGATTAGATAAGTGTTTTTACAGTTAAAGGGATATTTGATTTAGATGTTTAGAAATTATAGGAGGAATTATTCTTGATTAAAATGTTAAATGTCAAACCAAAGAGACGAAATAATATTCATGGGAGATTTTCATGGAGGGAATTTGTGGTTTTACATAGAATGTCTACTGTATACTGTAAATGAAAAATATGTTCTAAAATTAGTATTTTAATGTTTTGTATAAAGCTGAGTACGGCTTTTTATGTTTATCTGGTATAGTGAGAAAGATAAATTTAACGAATGGTTAAAGTAAAAGTTGATATTCATGGATTGATAAGTGTAGTTAATGGTGTATTTGATTCAGAGGTTTAGAAATAATCGGATGATGGTGGCTACGAAATGCTATTCTGAGAAATTTTCAGCTGGGATGGTTTTGGAGCCAGGAATAACACAGGGGTTGAATAATTGGCGGTGTCATGGTTGTTTGTAACCCGTTACGCAGTAAAACTTTTTGACCCAAAGATCCTAATCATCACATGATCTAGAGCGCCACAGAAAATGAGTTAAATTAAACTTCTCCTCTCCCAAATGTCATTCCTAAACTATAAACTGGGAACTCAGCTTTTTAGAAAACTATTATTTTAGATGTGGTGTGGTTTATCTGCAATGTGAAGATGGTTTAAAGAGTGTGAAGTGTAGTAGTAGTTGTTGTAGTGATGATAACAATGATGTAAGTATAAATATAAAAACTGTATAATGTTTTTATATTTCATTGTTACATGTCCTTGTTATTTAACTGCAACTAATATCTGTTTTGATTTTTAAATCAATAAATAAACCGCGACACTTGTATGACGAAATGTTTTTTTACCATGAAATCACTGAATAAATTTATCATGCAAACATTTGAAAAGGAAAATAAATGGTGAAAAATAGAACCAACTTTTCCTAACGGTCAACAAAAAACGATCCAATGCAAACATTTCACCTCCCACGACTCACACCCTAATCGAATTCAGTTGTCTTTCAAAACTAAAGCGCGAACATTTATCTTCCACGCCAAGATCTGATTTGTCTATCAAAGAAAAAGAACACTACTGAAAGCGTCCATCCATAGCCTTGTGAAAAGACATTTGCATAATCAGATGCTTTATTCACCGATTTCACATTGATGAAAAACTTTTTCCACCTTCCATGTTCACGTATTTCACCTTGAAGTGGCGAATTTTTCACCAGAATAAGCAAAGAAGATCTTCCCCATTCCTCCCTTGTGATTGAATACAGAAAAGCACTTGAGATTGGTGCATTTTGAATGAAACTTTCTCGTCTTTCCTCCAAGTTGCGCTAAGTTGTTTATGTCAAAGGTAGGTTTCCGTTCTGTACATAATGGAACCTAAGCTCGTGGTGCATTTAATCAAAACACTTTGGGTGGAGGGATTTGGACAGCTCAAAGTATTTTAAGACAAGACTCTGGAAGGTTTTGGCTGTTTCAAAGGATGAAATTTATTTACAATTTCCTGGTGTAATAATTCGTGTTGCGATTATAGAGGTATTCAATTTAAATGGTTGGAAATGTTGAATATATTCGTGAGTTGGAATGGCATTTGTTTTCTTCTCAAATTTATTCGCATCATGATTAGATAAGTGTGTTAAACAGTTAATGGGATATTTGATTTAGATGTTTAGAAATAATCTGATACATTATTCTTGATTAAAATTTTAAAAGACAAACCAAAGAACGAAATGGAGTTCATGTGAGATTTTCAACGGATGGAATGCTTTTGAGGGCCGGGATAATAGAGAGCCGTTCTAATTTGGTGACAGTTTTGTGGCGAGAACTCCGTGTGTAACTCAGGTTTCCTGTGTTAGGTACAATTACTTCCTCACAGTTGCAAACAATTAGTTGGCGGATTTTGCAGTAAAGAATTTCAGATAAAATTTCAATAGTCCCTGTTCTGCGATTTTACCGAAGACTTGAGCCACGAAAGAATGAGTTAGCCTCAATTAAATGATTCTGATGTTAAATTAATCGTTTATTTAGCATAAACAATAAATGTTAGAGGCTAGCGGTCGCTTTTTTTTTTTCGATAGAAAATCTTTTTTTCCGCAACAATCAGGTTTATCTGCAATAGTCACAAGATACATTTAAAGAGTGGCTAAAGTAAAGGTGGAAATTATGGATTTAAGATGTACTTCTGTATAAAGGGGTTGTAGAATGCTTTTATATCACATTGTTCGAGATTTGTCACCACTATTTGTAATTGCAATTAATATTTGTTTTGATTTTAAATCGATGAAACAATTGCTTGTTAGGTTTGATTTTGACGCCTCTATGTCGCCATTTTTTTACCATGAAATCACAACGAATAAATTTCTCATGCAAACATTTGTAAAGCAAAAAAAAAATGGTGAAAAATAGAACCAACTTTTCCTAACGGTCAACGAAAAAAACGATCCAATGCAAATATTTCACCTCCTACGACTCACACTCTAATCGAATTCAGTTGTCTTGTAAAACTAAAGCGCGAACGTTTATCTTCCACGCAAGATCTCCTGATATGTCTACGAAAGAGAAAGAAGACCACTGAAAGCGTCCATCTACCCTTGTGAAAAGATATTTGCATAATCAGATGCTGTATTCACCAAGTTCATTTTGATGAAAACCTTTTTCCACCGTCCATGTTTGCATCTTTCACCTTGAAGTGGCGATATTTCACCAGAATAAGCAGAGCAGATCTTCCCCATTTTCTCTTGTGATAGAATACAGAAAGGCACTCGAGACTCGTATGATTGAATGAAACTTTTACTGCTTTTCCGCCGCGCTAAGTTTGTTTATGTCAAAGGATATCCGTTCTGCACATAATGGGACGTAAGCTCGGGGTGCATTTAATCAAAACACTTTGGTGGAGAGATTTGGACAGCTGAAAATATTTAAGGTGAAACCACTCTGGCAGTTTTGACTGTTTCAAAGGAGGAAATTTATTTACAACCTTTTGGGGTAATAATCCGTGCTGCGATTATAGTGGTGTTAAAGTATTAAATGGTGGGAAATGTTCGAAAATATTCGTAAGTTGGAATGGGATTTGTTCTCTTTTCAGATTAATTCACATTATGATTAGATAAGTGTTTTTACAGTTAAAAGTGATATTTGATTTAGATGTTTAGAAATTATAGGAGGAATTATTCTTGATTAAAATGTTAAATGTCAAACCAAAGAGAGAAATAATATTCATGGGAGATTTTCTATGGAGGGAGTGG
This sequence comes from Caerostris extrusa, assembly GCA_021605095.1. NCBI lineage: Eukaryota > Metazoa > Arthropoda > Arachnida > Araneae > Araneidae > Caerostris > Caerostris extrusa. The sequence goes on along the minus strand of BPLR01013413.1, from coordinate 14,296 downwards.
TTTTACATAGAATGTCTACTGTATACTGTAAATGAAAATATGTTCTAAAATTAGTATTTTAATGTTTTGTATAGCTAGTACGGCTTTTTATGTTTATCTGCCCTAGTGGAAAGATAAATTTAACGAATGGTTAAAGTAAAAGTTGATATTCATGGATTGAAAGTGTAGTTATGGTATTATGTCCTGATGGTGGCTAGTGCTCTGGCGCTCGGTAACACAGGGGTTGAATCCTGGCGGTGTCATGGTTGTTTGTAGTGGTTCGCCGCAGTAACAACTTTAAGCCGCAGATCCTGGTATCACATGATCGTAGAGCGCCACAGAGACCAATCAAACTTCTCCTCTCCCATGTCATTCCTAAACTGTAAACTGGGAACTCAGCTCTAGGCACAATGATGTGGTGTGGTGTGGTAGTAGTTGTTGTAGTGATATGGTATAACGTAAGTGTATAATGTTTTTATATTTCATTTTACATGTCCTATTTAACTGCAACTAATATCTGTTTTGATTTTAAATGCATAAATAAACCGCGACACTTGTATGACGAAATTTTTTACCATGAAATCACTGCGAATAAATTTATCATGCAAACATTTGAAAAGGAAAATAAATGGTGAAATATAGAACCAACTTTTCCTAACGGTCAGCAAAAAACGATCCAATGCAAACATTTCACCTCCCACGACTCACACCCTAATCGAATTCAGTTGTCTTTCAAAACTAAAGCGCGAACATTTATCTTCCACGCCAAGATCTGATTTGTCTATCAAAGAAAAAAGAACACTACTGAAAGCGTCCATCCATAGCCTTGTGAAAAGACATTTGCATAATCAGATGCTTTATTCACCGATTTCACATTGATGAAAACTTTTTCCACCTTCCATGTTCACGTCTTTCATCCTGAAGTGGCGAATTTTCACCAGAATAAGCAGAGAAGATCTTCTCCATTCCTCCCTTGTGATTGAATACACAAAAGCACTTGAGATTGGTGCATTTTGAATGAAACTTTCTCGTCTTTTCCTCCACGCTAAGTTGTTTATGTCAAAGGTAGGTTTCCGTTCTGTACATAATGGAACCTAAGCTAACGTTGCATTTAATCAAAACACTTTGGGTGGAGAGATTTGGACAGCTCAAAGTATTTTAAGGTATGACTCTGGAAGGTTTTGGCTGTTTCAAAGGATGAAATTTATTTACAATTTCCTGGTGTAATAATTCGTGTTGCGATTATAGAGGTATTCAATTTAAATGGTTGGAAATGTTGGAATATATTCGTAAGTTGGAATGGCATTTGTTTTCTTTTCAAATTTATTCGCATCATGATTAGATAAGTGTGTTAAACAGTTAATGGGATATTTGATTTAGATGTTTAGAAATAATCTGTAAATTATTCTTGATTTTAAAATTTTAAAAGACAAACCAAAGAAATGCTTTTTTTTGGAAATGGTTCATGTGATTTTCAACGGATGGAATGCTTTTGAGGGCCGGGATAATAAAAGCCGTTCTTATTTGGTGACAGTTTTGTTTTTCCTTTGGCATTGGAGAACTCCGTTTATACACATAAATGAACTCAGGGCTTCCATTTGCAATTACTGGTACAATTTTTAAAAAATCTTCCCTCACAGTTGCAAACAATTAGTTGGCGGATTTTTTGCAGTAAAGAATTTCAGATAAAATTTCAATAGTCCCTGTTCTGCGATTTTTTTGACCGAAGACTTGAGCCACGAAAGAATGAGTTAGCCTCAATTAAATGATTCTGATGTTAAATTAATCGTTTATTTAGCATAAACAATAAATGTTAGAGGCTAGCGGTCGCTTTTTTCGATAGAAAAAGTCTATTTTTTTAACAATCAGGTTTATCTGCAATAGTCACAAGATACATTTAAAGTGGCTAAAGTAAAGGTGGAAATTATGGATTTAAGATGTACTTCTGTATAAAGGGGTTGTAGAATGCTTTTATATCACATTGTTCGAGATTTGTCACCACTATATGTAATTGCAATTAATATTTGTTTTGATTTTTTAAATCGATGAAAATTGCTTGTTAGGTTTGATTTTGACGCCTCTATGTCGCCATTTTTTACCACGAAATCACAACGAATAAATTTATCATGCAAACATTTCTAAAGCAAAAAAAAATGGTGAAAATAGAACCTACTTTTCCTAACGGTCAACGAAAAAAAAACGATCCAATGCAAATATTTCACCTCCTACGACATACAATCTGATCGAATTCAGTTGTTTTTCAAAACTAAAAGCGCGAGCATTTATCTTCCACGCCAAGATCTCCTGATATGTCTACAAAAGAGAAAGAAGACCACTGAAAGCGTCCATCTGTAGCCTTGTGAAAAGACATTTGCATAATCAGATGCTTTATTCACCGAGTTCACTTTTGATGAAAAACTTCTTCCATCGTCCATGTTTACGTCTTTCATCCTGAAGTGGCGATATTTCACCAGAATAAGCAGAGAAGTTCTTCCCCATTTCTCATGTGATTGAATACAGAAAGACACTCGAGACTCGTGCGTTTTGAATGAAACTTTCTTCTGCTTTTCCTCCACGTTAAGTTGTTTATGTCAAAGGTGGTTTCCGTTCTGTACATAATGGAACTCAAGCTAGTGGTGCATTTAATCAAAACACTTTCGGTAGAGGAATTTGTACAGCTGAAAATATTTTAAGAGATGACTCTGTTGCAGTTTTGACTGTTTCAAAGGATGAAATTTAGTTACAATTTTCTGGAGTAATAATTCGTGCGGCGATTATAGTGGTATTGAATTTAAATGGTGGGAAATGTTAGAAATTATTCGTAAGTTGGAATAGGATTTGTTTTCTTTTCAGATTAATTCATATTATGATTAGATAAGTGTGTTTACAGTTAATGGGATATTTGATTTAAATGTTTAAAATTATTTTTGATTTAAATGTTAAATGTCAATTCAAAGAGTGAAAGAATATTCATGTGAGATTTTCTACGGATGGAAAGGTTTTAAATGAATGTCTACTGTATACTGTAAATGAAAAAGAGATTATAAAAATCAACACTTAAATGCGTTTTTGGAACCGGTTCATTTTTATGATTTTAATGTTTTAAAGCTTTTTTTTTAATCAACACAGAATTTAAGAAATATTACTACTTAGAAAACGATTGTAATCTTTTATTAATTAAAAAATTAAAGAATTTATTATTGTTAAAGTATAAACATGAAAATGTTATTTCTTTTCCTTTCGAAACATTGGAGGATTTAAATTTTTTTGCGGCTCGTTTCTATACATAAATAAAAATAATGGTGTATGACATTTGCAATTTTCGCACATCTGTTGATAAAATGTTTAAAAATTCCATTTTCGATATGCATGCAAAAATGAATGAAAAACTTTTATTTACAATATTAAAAACATTTCAATGAATTTAGAACGCTAAAAATATATTCCTCTACAATATAGCCATATTTTCCCCCACAGTTTTAAACAGAATTTTTTTGCAACAGTGGTGTAAAGGAAATATAGTAGGTGAACGATTAATTTTTGACCCAAATTTCAGCTATCCCTATTATGCGATTTTACCCCAGACATGGGCCACGAAAGTATGAGTTAGCCTGAATTAAATGATTCTAATGTATAAATTAATCGTTTATCGAACAAAAACAATAACTATTAGAGTCCCGAGGTCGCGTTATTTCAGAAAAACCTAGCATTTTAATTTTATATTTATCTGTAACAGTCGGAAAATACATTTAACGAGTGCCTATAGTAAAAGTTGAAATTCATGGATTGAAGGTGTAGTTCTGTTATAACGGAGTTGTTCAGTGCCTTTATATCTCATTATTCGAGATTTGTCATTGTTACGTCAAATTTCAAGTAATATGTGATTTGAATTTAAATCGATAAAATAACTTTTTTTTTGGCGCAATTTGGCGTCTCTATGTCACAATTTTTCTAACCTCGAAATCACTGCGAATAAATTTATCATACAAACATTTGAAAAGGAAAACAAGCGGTGAAAAATAGAACCTACTTTTCGTTACAGTCAACAAAAAACGATTCAATGCCAACATTTCACCTCCTACGATTCCCACCGTAATCGAATTCAGTTGTCTTTCAAAACTAAAGCGTCAAAATTTATCTTCCATGCGATAATCTCCTGATATGCCTTACAAAGAAAAGAAGAAAACTGAAAGCGTCCATCTATAGCCTTGTGAAAAGACATTTGCATAATCAGATACTTTATTCACAGAGTTCACTTTGATGAAAAACTTTTCCACCGTCCATGTTTACGTCTTTCACCTGAAGTGGCGATTTTTCACCAGAATAAGCAGAGAAGATCTTCCCTTTTTCATGTGATTGAATACAGAAAGGCACTCGAGACTCGTGCGTTTTGAATGAAACTTTCTCTTCTTTTCCTCCACGTTAAGTTGTTTATGTCAAAGGTGGGTTTCTGTTCTGTACATAATGGAACGTAAGCTCGTGAATAACGTTGCATTTAATCAAAACACTTTCGGTGGAGGGATTTGGACCGCTCAGAGTATTTTAAAAGACATGGTTCTGATAAGTTTGGCTGTTTTCCAAGGGATGAAATTCATTTACAATCTTTGAGTAATAATTCAATCTGCGAGTATAGTGGTATTAAAAATAAAATGGTGGAGATGTTAGAAATTATTCGTAAGTTGGAATGGGATTTGTTTTCTTTAGATAAATTCATATTATGATTAGATAAGTGTGTTTTTACAGTAAATGAGATATTTGATTTAAATGTTTAAAATTATTCTTGATTTAAATGTTAAATGTCAATTCAAAGAGTGAAAGAATATTCATGTGAGATTTTCTACGGATGGAATGGTTTTAAATGAATGTCTACTGTATACAGTAAATGAAAAAAGAGATTATAAAAATCAACACTTAAATGCTTTTTGAAATGGTTCATTTTATGATTTTATTGTTTTAAAGCTTTTTTTTAATCAACACAGAATTTAAGAAATATTACTACTTAGAAAAAAATTGTAATCTTTTATTATTTAAAAATTAAAGAATTTATTATTGTTAAAAAGCATAAACATGAAAATGTTATTTCTTTTCCTTTCGAAACATTGGAGGATTTAATTTTTCTTTTTCATCTCGTTTATACACATAAATGAAATAATAGGTATGACATTTTTTTTTTTGCAATTTTCGCATATCTGTTGATAAAATTTTTAAAAAATTTCATTTCGATATGCATGCAAAAATGAAGAAAAAAGCTTTAATTTACAATGTTAAAAACATTTCAATGAATTTAGAACGTATTTAAAATATAAATTATTCCCTCTACAATATAGCCATATTTTCACCACAGTTTTAAACAGAATTTTTGCAACAGTGGTGTAAATGAAATATAGTAGGTTAACGATTATTTTGACCCAAATTTCAGGAGCTATCCCTATTCTGCGATTTTACCCCAGACTTGGGCCACGAAAGTATGAGTTAGCCTGAATTAAATGATTCTAATGTATAAATTAATCGTTTATCGAGAAAAACAATAAATATTAGAGTCCCGAGGTCGCGTTATTTCAGAAAAAGCTAGCATTTTAATTTTATATTTATCTATAACAGTCGCAAAATACATTTAACGAGTGCCTATAGTAAAAGTTGAAATTCATGAATTGAAGGTGTAGTTCTGTTATAACGAAGTTGTTCAGTGCCAGTTTATATCTCATTATTCGAAATTTGTCATTGTTACTCAAATTTCAAGTAATATGTGATTTGAATTTATATCGATAAAATAACTTTTTTTGGCGCAATTTTGACGTCTCTATGTCACCATTTTTTAACCTCGAAATCACTGCGAATAAATTTATCATGCCAACATTTGAAATGGAAAATAAACGGTGAAAAATAGAACCTACTTTTCGTTACGGTCAACAAAAAACGATTCAATGCCAAACATTTCACCTCACGATTCCACCGTAATCGAATTCAGTTGTCTTTCAAAACTAAAGCGTGAAAAATTTATCTTCCATGCGATAATCTCCTGATATGCCTTACAAAGAAAAAAAGAAGACCACTGAAATCGTCCATTTATAGCCTTGTGAAAAGACATTTGCATAATCAGATGCTTTATTCACAGAGTTCACTTTGATAAAAAACTTTTCCATCCTCCATGTTTATGTCTTTCACCTTGAAGTGGCGATATTTCACCAGAATAAGCAGGAGAAGATCTTCCCCGTTTTCTCATGTGATTGAATACAGAAAGGCACCCGAGACTCATGCGTTTTGAATGAAACTTTCTTCTGCTTTTCCTCCACGTTAAGTGTTTATGTCAAATGTGAGTTTCTGTTCTGTACATAATGGAGCGTAAGCTCGTGGAATAACGTTGCATTTAATCAAAACACTTTGGTGGAGGGATTTGGACAGCTCAAAGTAAAAAAGACATGGTTCTGACAAGTTTGGCTGTTTCAAAGGCTGAAATTCATTTACAATCTTTTTGCGATTTCGTTCTGCTATAGTGGTATTAAATTTAAATGGTGGGAAATGTTAGAAAATATATTAGCAAGTTGGAATGGGATTTGTTTCCTTTTCAGATTAATTCGCATTATGATTAGATAAGTGTGTTTACAGTTAATGAGATATTTGATTTAAATGTTTAGAATCATTCTTGATTAAAATGTCAAATGTGAAACCAAAGAGTGAAATAATATACATGTGAAATTTTCAACGGATGGGGTGGTTTTACGTAGAATGTCTACTTTATACTGTAAATGAAAGAGTTGTTTTTTTTTAATACTTCAATGTTTGTTTGTTTTTTGTCTTTTTTTATTTGTTCATTTTACAATTTTATTGTATTATGGCTTTTTAAATCAACACAGAGTTTTAAGAAATATTACTAATGAGAAAAAAAATCGTAATCTAATTAACGATCAAAAAATAGTATCGTATAAACAGGAAAATGTTCTTTCTTTTTTACTTTTCAAATTCTAGAGAATTTAATCTTTTCTGATCATTTTTACATAAAAAATGGTGTGGGACTTTTTGCAATTTCGTACATCTGTTATTAAAATTTTTCTTAAAAATTCCATTTTCCATATTGATACAATTGAATGAAACATTTTAACTTACAGTATTAAAAAAGAATTTAGAGAGCTAAAAATACACTCCTTTACATTACAGCCATAATTTGCTTCACTGTTTTAATGGAATTCTCTCGTAAAAGTGGCATAAATGATATGTAATAGGTTAACGAAGGGCATTGAATGAATATTAGTCACACGCGCCTATCATTAAAAAGTTGGGAAGCGTGGCTTTTGGTAAAAGCCCTCATAATAATAAAAACCATTAAGAAAAAAAAATAAATAAAAAAAAACATAACTGAAATCTGCTTGGTAAATTTCAATTTATCATGTGTGAACATTCGAAAACGGATGAATAAACTCAGGAATATAACAATGTTTAATAATGCTAATGATATATGAAGCAATTGATTGGAATACTACAAAAATTGGCCCAATTCAAATAGCCATATGAATATAGCAATGTTGAATAGATCGAGAACTTCATGAAGAATGAATTGTTCAAGAATTTCTAAAAAGAATATTCAAAAGTAATATAAATGTAAATCGTTAATGAAAATTAAGTATTCTAAATTCTACAAGAAACGTTATCATATTTAATAACAAAAAATATATATATAACGAAGTTTTAAAATTTTAGTCAATAAATGAAGAATGAAGTATTTCCAATTCTACAAGAAACACTATAACATTCAATAGCCAAAAGAATACAACAAATTTTGAATATTCTAGGCATAAATGAAGAATGAAGTATTCCAAATACAATAAGATGCACTATACAGCTCAATAGGCATGGGAAAATGCCAAAAGTGATAAATATGAAACTTCAAATAAAAAAGAATTCATCAACGCATTACGAGTATTTATAGCCATTGGAAATACAAATGTTTAAAATCCCGACTCAAAACATGAAAAGTGATTCAAAACCATACTACAAAACACTTCAATCAAAAGCCAAATTCTCCAGAAAATTCCTGTAGATTAACGTTGTTCATGAATCATTTCAAGAGTTAGGGGCCCAGATTGGACCATTTTTCGCCAAACTTTCATTGGCGTTTTATTTACATGAACCTCAATTTCGGATAACGTCACGGATCCTTAACCTGGACAACACCATGTTCACACATGATAAAAAAAACATCAAAATAGAAATAATTCAAAATCAAGAAGTCACGAGGAAACTAATCATTCAAAATCACAGTAACTAAGGAGGATATAGGCAGGGAATTCTGATCCACAGAATTAATGTGTACTTTTCAACATAAACATAAAACGTTTCATTTCGCTTTTACACGTTGTATCCTCTAGTGCTACCTATTGAAAAAAAAAACTATTATTTTAAACCTGTCCTTGGACTAATTTGAAATGGTTTAAGTATAGAAACTATTAGATATAAATAATAATAGTTTAAACACAGGGTCAAAATATTGGTTAAATGTAATTTGAATGGTTTTTGAAATTAGAAACTACCCAAAATTCAAACTTTAAAAGTGTTTCACATAATCCTGCGAAGCAACATGTCAAAATTTTTTAACAGATAAATTTGTGAAAAAAAATTACGATAATGTTTTAAATGTTTATATTACATCACTATTCGTTTCATATTAAAATTAATTTCATTGTCAATTTTTTAAACTTGTTTCAACCATGGTTTATCTAATAAATTTCCTGAAGAATATCCTTTTTAATAATAATGAGTAAAAAATACCTTACAAAATTAAAATTATGATATTTTTCCCCGCAAAAATAGTAAAAGTCCTCTCACTGCTCTAAATATTTAAATTAATTCCGCATTTCTGTTTTATTTTTCGATTATATGCAACTGTTGTTATCGAACATCTACACTCTATTTAATTATCTTTTATTTTTAATGTTCTTTATTTTTCTTATAATTCTTTTTAAATTTGTGTTTCAAATTAATATATAGTTATAATTAATATTATATTTATATTAAAATAGGGCATTTATTTAACGTTTCGCCCGTATGGGTCAAAAGATAGAATGGCCCCACTGTACATGTCGTAAAAGACAACTAAAATGGGTACCCAGTGCCTGGGGGATACAGCCGGGTGAGGTAAAGTCAGGGTGCTGCTTTGGGTGCTTTATATATTTGTGCCGCAAGGTCAAGGACAAAAAAAAAAAGAAGCTGAACTTTTTATCCTTTATCATGACTGTTTGGTTTAAGACACACGAGTCCATGTACTTGGGTTATATGTTGCTGTTGACCAAATAGGATAAGAAACAACAACACGTAACTTTTAATTCATTTTAACTTAATGAACATGACCACTGAAATGTTACAGCATTTAGAAATGAAGAAACTGGCGGTCTATACGCGTCAAAGTATCTCAGTATTAATCTACAATATCATCAATGGATAGAATAAATTAAACTCGAATTTAGAATACCAAGATTTGTTTAAAACATAAAGTAAAAAGCACTGGAATAGCAATTGCTTAAAAACTATTTCTATTTCTTTTAAATATTAAAAGATTGGTCGATACGCATAAAAATATCTCCGTGTTAATTTACAATATCATCAATGGATGGTAGAAATTAAACTCGAATTTATAATACCAAGATTTGTTTAAAACATAAAACACTGGAATAACAATTGCTTAAAAACTATTTCTATTTCTTTTAAATATTAAAAGATAGGTCGATACGTATAAAAAAAAATCTCCGTATTAATCTACAATATCATCAATGGATGGTAGAAATTAAAGTCGAATTTAAAACACCATGATTTGTTTAAAACATAAAGCAAATCATTGGAATAACAATTGCTTAAAAAATATTTCAATTTCTCTTAAATATTAATAAAAAATTTAATTAAAAAATCTTCTTTCCCAATGTCTGGCCCTGAAAATATTTTAAATTTTCGTTAAACAAAGAAAAACTTCCAAAAATCTGACAAAACTAATTGTAAATTAATTCATTAAACTCTGGTTTGTGTACTTTATTAACCCACACTTAGTTAAATAACTTCTTTTTTTTCTGCTATAAGAGAATTAATTTCTTTCAAATACTCTTTTCTTTCGACCCGTGTCTTTTTTACAAAGCAAGTAAAATACAAATATAGTCAAATATGGTTTTATTTTTATTAAAGAACAAATTTACGGTAACCTGACTGAATCTAATTAATTTTATACGGTTTTTCCTTTTTTTTGGAAAGAAAAGCTAATTAATTTCTAAAAATTCGATCAGGAGTGAAAATTAGATTTTTTTATCATGATGAGATGAATTATTAAGTTTTAAAGAAAATTGATGGTATAAGTTTTAGTTGAGATAAAATGAGAAAAATCACTTTATTTAAATTTGGAAGAATTTTTTTCCTTCCATGATAATGATTTTTAAGTTGGATCAAAGATAGAATCAAATATAATTAACAAAGCTTTGAATATATTTCTATTCATTAGCAATTCTCCATGATCAGCGTATTTATGAAGCAAAACAAATGTTTATATCATTAAAATTTTATTAAATATAATTATTATGTCAGTCAAATTAATAATATTGAAAATAATTCTTTTTATTGAATAAGAAGTTTAATTAAGTATTTGTTCTTTTGTTTAATTTGATTTGCTGTACGGCGCTAAAATCTTTTATTCTATAAAAATACTACAAATATGCATCATGCGATAAAAACATATCCAAGTTGTCGATCTTGGCGACAATACGGATGAAGAATTGGCGATATTTACTTATAGATCTTTCGCGAATTTGTTAGATATCTAGAAAAACACACAACACCGATTAGTTTATGAACCACTGTGTTTCTTTTAAATGTAGACAATGTTTTTATGTTACCGAACGAAATAAAACAATTATGGATTGAAAGGTTTTATGCTATTTAAATAATTTATATCATCTATGAATTTTTCTCTTAAATTTTGATCGCAAAGAATTATCTATGCGATATCCGTACTGCACAATCTAAAAATCTATATAATCATTTAATCATCAATCAGTTATCCACCAAAACCAAAAACTACAACAGTTTTCAAAAACTTAAGAAATATATCAATTTATTTGCTTAAAGATTTAGATCTAAATAACAGAAAAAATCATTTTTTTGATACTTTTCACATACAAATACGCTGGTTGTATTTTTGATGGCGTCAACTGCAATGATGTTGTTTTTATAATAATTAGGAAAAAGGTTCATTATACACTTTTATGGGTATAATTTATTTTATTTCAATTTTTGGGGATGACAACAAGTTCCTTATTTGACATTAATAATATTTCATTAATCTTTATTTGCAAAACGAATTAATTTAATGTTTTGCTTCTGTTTTTTTTTCTTGAAAATTTGTTAAATACAACTATTTTTCGGTAAAATCGCGGAATAGGGGCCTTGGGATGTGGCGTTAAAAATTATTTTCGCCGAAGTCCACCAAGAAACTGGTAGTGATTTTAAGTGAAGGCAAAAGTATAAGAACGACGGAAAAGTACAAGTTTGGCGATTTATCGCTCAGTTGCGCCAAAAAAAAAAATCGCCAAATATCGCCCTTATTTTGCTATTCGGAATTCTTTTCTAGCTAATGAATTTTTGGAATGAACTTTGGAAATTATATTATTTAATCTTATAATAACGAAACTTTAAAGGAACTAAACATTTTAAGAAATTATAACGTTGACACCTGTAATGAAAATAATTACACGTAGTTATATAAACGTGTAATGAAAATAATTACACATTTTTTGTTATTTAACCACGTAGGTGGAATTAATTTTATAGAAAAATTGCTTATCCCAACTCTCTGAGTAAATAATAAAAACATCTAGAGACATCAAAAACTTTAATATTAAGTAATTAATAAAAAGTAATAAATTTATGATGCACGTGATGTAGTTTAAGCTTAGTAGAATAAATGCATATTGAAAATAGTAGTATTAGGAAATAACTTATTTATTTATTGTTTATAAATGTATTAATATATAATAATAATTATTATAATTTATTAATATTTATAACGCAATGTTTAAACATATTTATTAAAGCTTTGAGTACCTTATACTATAAAAGTTATTATTAAAATTAATAATAATGTAAATAAAACGTAAAGAATTTAAATGTCAAATAATTAATTTTTAATGAATAAAAAAATATTTCTCTAATTTCTTTTGAAAGATATTTAAGTTTATTTTTAGTTAATTATAAAAAAAATTATACTAAAGCATTCAGATAGATTTATTTGTTGATATTAAAACACTCAACCAAAAAAAAAAAAAAAAAAATGAAAACCAGTTTGTTTAATTTTTAATTAATTAAGAATAAAATAAATAACTTTATAAAAGAATCTTTTTAAATGTCACCAGAAATAAAACATTTCTAATTCAATTCCAGAAAATCCTTGCTCTTTTGAAATGCGTGCTCCTTAAAAATTAGTCGTTTATCAACTCACTCCTACGGGATTAAAATTGCCTTCATTAAATTCATGAACTGAATCAAAAATGCCACCAAATGTTAAAATATGCATGCAGGTTCTTTCGAGTAAAAATAGAAAGAACTGAATCTGTTTCCAGTGATGAATGTCAAAGAGTATTTTCATATTTCTGATATTCCGAGAGCATTTAAATTATTCATCCCACTTTCCTGTTTTTCAGCAGACTTTGGAATTTCTCAGGAGGGAAGTGGATCCTGTCTTGAGACATGACAAATTTATCGATCTTCCTTCTCACTATGGATATCAGGTGAATGCTGCATCATTTAATGTAGAGAGAATTTTATATCACAGCACATATCCTGTACGGTTTTTTGTGTTTCAAAAACATGTCTGATGTTTAAAAATTAATAGTTTCAATAATTCAAAATATAGTATGACATCATTTAGTAAATTTGATTTTAAATTTCCCTATGTTTTCTTAAAAATAATTTTTTAAACCTTAAATGAACTTATCTGTCCATATTTTCCAATGTAAGGCATTGCCATTTGTCACTGATGAGCTAAATTTGTTTCAAATTTGGTTAAAATCTATAATATTGTACCCATGAAAAGTTGCCAATCTTGAAAACCGGAATGATTCGCCAATTTCTTTAGGGTTACAGTAGTTTAATTAAAAGAATTTTTTATTTCTTCTTTTTCAAACATTATAATGACTGTAATTTCCTTGTTGTTTGCAAAATTTGTTTTAATAAATTATTATACTAATTTGTTTAAATAAATTATGTTTTTTTTATGAAAGAAATATATATATATGTAATGATTGTTCTGAGAAAGTTATCTTATAACAGTATGTCTGTCATTTATATATAATATCAAAATTTGTTATTGTGTTCCACTAAATAAAATACGAAATAAATTTACTTTTGCTTTATTAACTACTTATATTGATTATTAAATAATTAATACATAATTTCTTTTTGATAATTTTGATGCAGTTAAGGTTTGTCGAAACTGCAACGAATTTCTTCCGAAAACCGTTAAATTTGACTTTTCGAATGCCTTACTGAACTTCTCATTAGTTGATGAAACTCCTGCAATTTATTAATTTTTTTTTTTTTTAATTTTCCTTGGTTTTCTACCGTTATCCATGTTTTCTTACATTCCTTAGATATGTATGTGCAAAGAAAGGTATGAATGGTGAATGGAATAGAATGTAAGTTGAATGAAATGTACGTAATCCTCTGTTTTTTTCTATTTTTATAATTATATTGCTGGGGCCTGATGACCGAGTGGCTGGGGCTCTGGCGCATCGGTACCACAGGTATCGGGTTCAAATAAATGATTTTAATGTCGAATTAATCGTTTGTCTAACAAAACAATAATTATTAGAGCCTCGAGGTCGCTTTATTTTAGAAAAACTTTTCATTTATGTACGGCTATTTATGATGATGCAACAGCCGAAAAGATACATTTAACGAGTGACTAAAGTTAAAGTTGAAATTCATGGATTGAAGGTGTAGTTCTATTATAACGGAGTTGAGCAATTTTTTTTATTATGGTTACAGACTTGTCATATTTACTTGAAACTGAAGCTAATATGTTTTTTGATTATAAATCTATAATACAATTGTTTGTTTGACGTGATTTTTACGCCTCTATGTCACCATTTTTTGTTACCATTAAATCACAACAAATAAATTTATCATGCAAACATTCGAAAAAGAAAAACAAACATTGAAAAATAGAACCACCTTTTTCTAACGGTCAGTAAAAACGATCCAATGCAAACATTTCACCTCCTATGGCTCACACCCTAATCGAATTTAGTTGTCTTTCAAAACTAAAGCGCGAACATATATCTTCCACGCC
>BPLR01013411.1:0-35751 GCA_021605095.1 Caerostris extrusa | reverse complement strand
ATTTATTATTTTTTTTCATCTTTTATTTTATAACTAGATTTCATTTGCTATTAATTTAATTGTGGGTATTTTTACTGACTATATTATTAATAATATAGATTATTCTAATGTATATTTTTGATAAAATAGTGACAGTAAATTTTATAAAGATAAACATTCTCATGTTAAAGTAGTTTCATCTTTCACAGTGGCTTCATACCATTACGGATTAAAATTAACTCTACATTTAACAAAATTATAAATTGGTCTGAGCCAAATATCGTCATAATTTACCTTGCTTTAAAATTGATGTTACCTAAATAAAATATAAAATTTTCATATGCATCTCAATCCCCTTAGCTACTATTCTAAAATTGTAGGAATGTGGATTACAAATAAGAAATCTATCAAGATTAAAAATGTTTTTTTTTTAATGAAAAGTAAAAAATATAATATAAAAATCATAAATATTCAATTTTAATAAATAAACCAAAAAAATATTTTTGTAGGAATCTATACAAATCATTCGCAACAGCATTTTAAGGACATATTAAAGTATGGGGTTTGAACTGAAGAATACAAGTCGCCCAAAATTTATTTCGATTTTTTCAATAACTTTCCAAAAGCACGTCTTCTCGTTATGCGCTTTTAGGTTTTCGCATGTATTTAAAGTATAATTTAAGAAAATGAAACAAAAATAAAAATTCAAAATCCTTAGCATGTATTCAATAATATTGAAAATAGCAAAAAAAAAAAAAATCTTTCTTTGGAAAATAAAGCTATACTAATACAAGTATTAGTAGTACTTTACTTGTTATTGTCAATACAGTACAAGATATTGCCCGAAAATTTCTAAATATAAGTTAAATATATTTTTTCAAGTCAAAAATATATTATAAGTTGAAATGGTATTTCAAAAAATATTATGATTTGTTAATAATGAATAATTTTTTCTTTCTATTCTATTATTTAATTGTATTAAAATTTATTTTTAATTTTAATTGTATTAAAATTGCATATAATTAAAATTGCATATAGAATAGAATACAAGTAGTTAACTAATGTAAGCTTGGGAAATAAAAGTAGTGTTAACAAACTACACACTTAATTAAAGTAGTTTTAACTAATGCAGTTCAACTAAATGTAGTTAACAACATTAAAATGTAGTTAACTAACATGTAGTTATACTAATACAAGTATTAGTAGTACTTACATGTTACTGTCAATACAGTGCAAGATATTGCCTGAAAATTTCTAAAATATAAGTTATACTTTTTTCAATTCAAAATATATTGTAGTTTGGGAAATTGGTATTTAAAAAATATTATAATAAAAATAATAATAATTTTATCAATTCCTTAAACTTCTTTTCTTATTCTATATGAAATTTTAATATTTATAAAGAAAAAAATTAATAAGCATTAAAATATTTTGTATTAGTAACATTAATTTTAAATGCAAAAATTTACTATTAACAGCAATCAAAAAAAAAAAAAAAAAAAGATTTATTTTAAGCAAAGAAAGTTTATTAAAATTTCAAGAATAAAATATTGCGCTAAAAATGCATTAAATTTATATCAGCAGATTTTGCAACCTGAGATTAGGGAAAACATTTGTACTTAGCTAAAAATTTCAACAGCATTAGCTATAATAGCTATACAATTACATGGATATAGCTGAAATAAATCTGGCTGTATTTATAAAAGTTGCAACTAAATGTTCTCTTCAAGATAACAGTCAAGAGGAATGGATCGGCATTTGTCTAATAAAAATAGGTTTTTCCTTCCTACCTGTAAGTAAAACTCCTTAATCGCTAATTCCTTATCTAGATACATTTTTCACCACTACAGATCCTGGAATTTATCTATTTTCTCAATGAACTCTTTGAATTATAAGGGAAGAATTCGTCAATTTGCATTCAGAATGTTTTAAATATTTAAAATAAAGCATTAGAAGGATATTACGATCCTATTACTATTATATTCTTTTAAATGAGACAATTGCACTTCTATCAAAAATTATACTTATTCAATAATTATTATGATTAAAAGAAAGAAATACACACACACACACAGACACATATATATATAAACATTTGTAGCATTTTTTTCTCACATGAGAAGAGATAAGAGATATAGCATTTCTTTCTCAGGGTAAAGGAGTGTATATTCTTAACAAGTGCATAATAACAATTTATCACACAAATCTGACATTATATAAACAGTGTTGTGGATATTTATATTACAAGCAATTAATGTTTTGTACTAATGTGAACAACCTATCACTTAAATCTGATAGCAATCAGTGTCCTGAATAAAATGAAACCTTATGAAATTAATTGTTATCTGTCCGACTTTCTCAGGGAGAAACAATTACAGATGGAATACTATGGACTACGCTATGAGATGTTGCAACGTAAATGGTGATAGACCACGGGCTGAGGAAGTGTCGACTCCAAAGAGAAGTGAAGGAAGCTGACACCTTCTCCTTTTTTGACGGATTTTTTTGAAAGGAGAGTTTTTGAGAAGGAAAAAAGAAGAGAGTTCTGCGACAAATTGATGTTGTTTGTCTCTTTTTCTGAAAGTGATTGAACAGGCCAGAGATTCCGTCTGTTTAAAAAGTGACCTCCTTGAGATTTTATTTAATTATCACGCCGTGTGATAATTAAGGATAGATTCTGTCGAAGACTCGAGATGTCCCGACCTTGGAATGAACTGCGTTTGCACTTGTGAGTCAAATTTAATTCTTTATTTTTCATTTTCTTTTTGTAAATAACATTTTGTAATAACCCAGAATTTTGTATGTATATATATATATATTCACTTATTTACTTTTTTTAAATGGTCATTAAGCTTTCTGCAATATAATTTTCTTTTCTTTTTCACATTAATATTGTGAATACAAAATACCTTCCAGAGACTTAAGAAAATATTCGACTACATAATTGACTCCTTTGACCACAATGGGGCTTTGCATCTAAGCAATTATCTTAGAATGGATTTCAATCAAATTGTTTTATTTGAAAATGTAAGAATAGCTTATATAGATAGCGCTAAAATGTTATAATGTTTGTCACAATAAAAATGCTCTTTTCCTGGTGTAGCCTGAGATCTGGCAGATGTAAAAGATTAAAAGTGGCATATAATCTGTGGACTACATGCAACACCAGTTATCTGAAAATAAATTTGTTTTAAATTTTTTGGGAACATTTTCACTTTGGGCCTTCTGCGATTAACGTTTCTAAGCAGAAGCGCGGGTTGGCGCCGTACTTCCTCTCGGATGAGAGTCTGAGGCCTACTGACCATTTGTCCTAAACACGACAGGGGCGCTTTTACAGTGAGTAGGAGAAACCAAGGTTGCCAATTATTGAAATACAGAATATCAATAGAAAGCCCAAGTTTCAAAGGAAAAAGAATTTCACACATATCCGCGGTCATATTGGAAAAATAGGTAATGAGCGATCTGATATTTTGGCCAAGAAAGCATTTAAAATAGAAATCAACGTAACATGGCTGTTCCCATTTCATATTTAAAAGAGAAATTTAAAGACAACGAAGCCAATGACTGAATTCTAAATACTACTTTTCGTCTCTTCAGATTTTTAAGGGATTACCGCCAACTATTAAATATAAAAAATAGCATAGATTAAATATAAAAAAAATTTCACAATTTTAACGCTGTTCCTCACTAGACATGTAAATTTAATTATCTATAGTAATTTTAATAAGTAGCAGGTGGGGCTGAAAGGTTCGTAGGCTGACACATAGATGGCCCACTAGTATTAAATCCATCTGAATTTTAGTTAGCCCTAACCTTCAAAAGAAACGTGTATAAATTTGACAGCTGTTGCACTATTAGTATGTGAGTTATAGCATTTTTAGTAACCAACTTTTGTTAGTTTGAAAAATGGATAAAAAGGAATTTCGTGTGTTTAATAAAGCATTGCTTTTTTGGCGAAAAAAAAAAAATTATTAAAGCCAAGGCTTGGCTGGATAAACATTATTCGGACTTTGCACCAGGAAAATCAACCGTAGAAATGTGGTTTGCTAAATTTAAACGAAGCGAAATGAGCACCGAGGACGATGCACGCAGTGGACGACCCAAAGAGGCTGTTTCCGACGAAAACATAAAAAAAAAAGTCCCCACAAATAATTTCTGATAACCGTAAAAGTGAAGTTGATTGATATAGCTGAGACCCTAAAGATATCAAAGCAACGTGTTGGACATATCGTGAATGAATATTTGGATATGCGAAAGCTCTGTTCAAAGTGGGTGCCGCGCGAGCTCACAATCGACCCAAAACAACAACGAATTGATGATTCTACCAGTGTTTGGAGCTGTTCAATCGTAATAAACCCCGAATTTTTGCGTCGATATGTGACAATGGAGGAAACATGGCTCCATCATTTCACACCGGGAGTCCAATCGACAGTCAGCCGAGTGGACTGCACGTGATGAACACTAAAAATGCTATAACTTCACTAAAAAGCTATAACTCACATACAATAGTGCAACAGCTGTCAAATTTATACACGTGTCATTTGAAGGTTAGGGCTCACTAAAAATTACATGAATTTAATACTAGTAGCACCATCTATGTGTCAGCCTACGAACTTTTCAGCCCATCTGTTAGTTATGGACAAGATGAGCGTCATCCTAAAGATCCACACCTACGCTGTAAAAAACTCCAAAGACAAAGAATTTTGCTAATAAAACAACTTTAAATATGCAATATATTTCTTACTGACATTCAGTTTTATCTGATCTTGTCAAGTGCATCGAATCACGTCGCCATTTTTGCCACGTTTGCATTTAATTCAAGAAATATTTATTTAATACTTTTATTTCATGGTTATACTTTATTTATATATTCTTCTCTTTATGATTTTACACGATGTTGCTATTTTTATGTAAATTTTTGTTTTTAATTTACATTTTCTAAGTCTCGAAAATACTTTGTGTAACGTAGCATGCGATATTTTTGTACTTCAAACAGAAAAAATCCCATATGATATAGTTATACCATTACACTGAAGTGACAAAAATCATGATAGCAATATGCAAATTTTCAGATGGCAATAGCATCGCGTAGAACAGGTATAAATGCGCAGAGCTTTCATTTCTGTTCAAGTTATTCATGAAGAGTAATGACGTGATAAAGATGACCGCGACGGGAATTAACAGACTTTGAACGCGGAATGTTAGTTGGAGCTAGACGCATGGGTCATGCCATTTCGAAAATCGTTAGAGAATTCAACATTCCCAGATCCACTGTGTGAAGAGTGTGCCGAGAGTAGAAATTTCAGGTATAACATCCCACCATGGACAGCGCAGTGGTCGACCGCCTGCACTTAACGACTGAGACCGGCGACGTCTGCAAAGAGTCGTAAATTCTAACAGACAATCAACACTGCGTCAAATAACAGCAGAAATCAATGTTGGGACGTACAAAGGGTGAACTTCTCTGTTAGAACTGTGCGGAGAAATTTTGGCTTTCTTGGGCTATTCCGGCAGAAGACCGACTCGAGTGCCTTTACCGACAGAACGACATCGCTTGCAGCGACTCTCAGGGCACGTGAGCATATCGGTTGGTCCCTAGATGAATGGAAAACCGTGGCCTGGTCCGATGAGTCACGATTTCAGTTGGTAAGAGCTGATGGTAGGGTTCGAGTGTGGCGCAGACCCCACGAAGCCATGGACCCAAACTGTCGGCAAGGCACTGTTCAAGCTGGTGGTGGCTCCGTAATGGTGTGGGCTGTTTTTTCATGGCATGGACTTGGTCCTCTGGTGCGACTGGACATAACATTGACTGGAAATGCTTTTATGTTCAGCTACTTGGAGATCACTTGCAGCCATTCATGGACTTCATGTACCCAAACAACGATGGGATTTTATGGATGACAATGCGCCATGTCACCGGG
Organism: Caerostris extrusa; assembly: GCA_021605095.1. NCBI lineage: Eukaryota > Metazoa > Arthropoda > Arachnida > Araneae > Araneidae > Caerostris > Caerostris extrusa. The sequence goes on along the minus strand of BPLR01013411.1, from coordinate 29,851 downwards.
ACACACAACTGTTCGCGATTGGTTTGAAGAACATTCTGGACAATTCCAACGAATGATCTGGCCACCTAGATCGCCCGACATGAATCCCATCGAGCATTTATGGGACATCATCGAGAGGTCTGTTCGTGCCCAAAATCCTGCATCATCAACGCTTTCCACAATTATGGATGTCTATCGAGACAGCATGGCTGAATATTCCTGCAGAAGACTTCCAACGACTTGTTGAGTCCATGCCACGTCGAGTTGCTGCACTCGCCGGGCGAAAGGGCCGACACGATATTAAGAGGTATCCCATGACTTTTGTCACTTCAGTGTATGACCCTTTTGCTAAGTGAACTTCTTATCTAAAGAAAATTATAATAAATTACATAGAAAGAAATAGCTATTAATATTTGCTATACTCAGAATCGAGTATCTTTTTTCGAAGTATGATGATGTCAGTCACATATTTATGTTTTTGATAAATCATCATAAAGATTAATTAAAACAGAAATTTTGATATAAACTTAAAAATTAAATAATGCAGTCGGTATAAATACTTTTCAGTGTCTCTTAATAATTTACTTTTCCTTTTTTTATAAGAGATTTTTTAATTTAGATATGTTATAATACTGATAATTTTGGCTATCTTTCATGACATGCTTAAAAATGGTTAACGATTTCCTTTAATAAATGTACAAATTATTTCTTTAATAATATCAGAATCAAGTGTCTTTTTCGAAGTATGAAAACGTCAGAATTACATATTTATATTGCTGCTACATGTTTTTGATAAATCACCATAAAAATTAATTAAAACAAAAATTTTGTTAAAAAAACTTAAAAATTAAAATAACTAAATAATACTATCAATATAAATACTTTTTCAGTATCTTTTTTAATTATTTACTACTTCTATTTTGTTATAAGAGTGTTATTAATTTAAATATCATGTTTTAATCTATAATTTTGGGCTATATGTCATGACATACTTAAAATGGTAAAAGATTCCTTTAATAATCTATAAAATTCTATATTCTGGGTATCATTTGCAACACAGAATTTGAGATTATCTTCTGCAGTGTAAACATTAATGCCATATCCCATTGACAAAGTAGGTTCTTCCTAACTGTGACATATGTCACTTAAGATTGTCCACGTTTCGAGATTATCATGTAATCATTCAAGGTATTATACCTAAATAAATTGGATGTATTGGTTGGGAAAATAAGCATTGGGCACAGAGAGTTGCTGTACAGTTGTGGAATAGCCTGTGATTTCTAAGTAAATGCTAATAGCATCATGATATATCTGCTAACATATAATAAGGTATATAAATACTTATTAACTCTTGTGTTACTATACTTCATTTATTCTCATAGACAGAGATAATATGTTGAATTAATAAATATCTACAAAGCTAGATTTAAAAGCAATATCTATGATGTTGGTGTATATCAGAAATTTAAAATTGTAATTATTTTACTGTATTTACTATATGAATAAAAGAGTTTTATAATTATAATTTTTAATTTAAAAAAATGGATTTCTAAATTGTATCAGTATAGAATTTAGATTGCCAAAAGTAAAAAAAGTCATTTTTAAATATTGGGTTGACAAGAAAGTAATTTCACCATTTAAGTACATGATAAAAAATTGAATGTATTTTTTTACCAACCCAATACATTTAAATGAAATGTAAATGTTTTTAAAAATACAGTTTCAGAAGTATAATTATAAATACTTGTTTGTATAAACGTGTATTTTAAAAAAATACTTTTAGTTTAATACAAAAAACCATAAATTTTGACTATTGCAAAAGATTTTACACCTTTATAGGCTATTAATTAAAATATAACAAACACTACGTAAAGATACATATTGTAAAAATAATCGTATTTATTTTTTGATATTTTCAGTAACTTGCAATCTTCAAGATAACACGCTCATTAAATATAGTATATTTACAAGAATATTTTGAAAATTGAGTATAGTAAGCCTTATAAAATGCGATGGTAAAATATGTCTGCAGGGCTGTAGATTATTAGAGATGCATCCTTTTCTAATCTATGGTATTAGTAATGAATATACTCGGATCAAATCACACAGAAAGTAAAGGTACATATTGTAAAATAATCGCATCTAGTTTTGATATTTTCAGTAACCAATCTTCAAGATAATAAGCTCATTAAGTAGAGTATAATTACAGGAACATTTTGCAAATTGAATAGTCCTTAGAAAATTGATGCCAAAATGTATATACAGTGCAGCACGTTATCAGAGATGCATCCCTGTTGAATATGTGGCTCTAGTAATGAATATTCTCATATCAAAAAATCACAGTACATAAAGTAAGTAAGTATAGTAAGTCTTACAAAATTCGATGGTAAAAATGTATATGCAATGCAGCAAGTTGAATCCCAATATGATGGTATCCTATGCAACCTGTTGTATCCCGATATATCCTATTGATTCTGTGGCTCTTGCGACCAATATCCTGAGATCAAAAAATGCCCACCATTTGAAAAGAGCAATTACAGCACACAAATTGCTTAAAAAATAGGAATAAAAATTAATAAAAAGAAATCTAAATCGTATTAGTGTTAATAAATTCTATTTACCTACGTTTTTATTGAAGTAGCTCTAGTATAAGTATAAATAAAAAAAAAATATTTATACGAAGTACCAAACCTTATTTCCAACAAATATTTTATTCAAGAATATAAATATTCTACTGAGATGGTCTCAAAGCGGAACTGTAATCTATGGGAAATATCAAATCATCTTGAATCTGCAAACAACTTGTCGAGTTAACTTTGTAAGCAGACTGTCGGAGATAGATTACACTCACTAGAGCCCTCCTACCATAACTCTCCTCACACAAAAGCTAGATCAGATCTATAGTCCTGTGGGAGGATGCCTATTGTAGTATAAAAGATTAACGTGTTCCTAGAGCAGTGGAAGGAAAAAATCTAGAGCATGTGAAATTACCAACGGATGCAATAACCGAGCTATTAAGGAAGCAGGGATTTCAGAACCAAGATTTCTGATTGAATTAAGCCCACTGCACAGAATCAGAACTATGTATAAGACAAATGAGATTGAACAGAGGGCAAGAAACCAACAAAACTTGTAGGATTACTATTTCGGATTGTGCCCATAAAATGCCAGATCCTACATAGTCAGTGAGAGATAAAAAAATTTTTCTACGAACATGCTGGATATTATTCTTAGAAAGAAACCAAATAAAAAATATTATTTTTTAGGGATTCGTTTTGACTCTACTTTACTATCATTGCAAAAAATGTATTTAATTTATTCGGTTTTTATTTCAGTATTACATTCAGGAAAGGAATAATGCATAAAAGTTAATACATTTTGAAAAAGAATTTTAAAAATTGGGCATTTTTTTATTTATTCATTATTATTATATTCTTGTTATGTTAGTTCCATAAATTTCTATAGTTCTATATACGAATAAAAGTGTCTCCAAATTTATATTTATTTGTATAATTCTATGCAACATTTCTAGCACACATTTTCATGTATTTATTTGATAATACACTTAGAGTTTTTGTAATAATTTTGTTGATAAATTTGGCTACGTCACTTTCTTTCATTATCTATTAATTAATGTTGAATTAACTAATTCATCTTCATTATCTATTATTATCTATTAGAACATGCTAATATTATTCTCAGAAAGAAACCAAAATTATTAATTATATTTTTAAGGAATTTGCCTTGACTCATATTTTTACTATCATTGTAAAAATTAATTTATACAGTTTTATTTCCTTAACTTCAATCATACTTTAAGGACAGGAAATAATACATAAAGTTAATGCATTTTTGAAAAATGAATTTTAGAAGTTGAAAATTTTTTTTATTTTTCATTATTATTATATTATTGTTTTGTTAGTTCCATAAATGTATATAGTTATAAAAATATTGATATACAAATAAAAGTGTCTCTAAATTTATACTTATTTCTATATAATTGTATGTTATTTCTATATAATTGTTAACACATTTTCACATGTTAATTTGATAATATATTTAGAGTTTTGTAATAATTTTTGTTGATAAATCTTGATTATTCATTGTCTTTATTATCTATTAATTAATGATGAATTAAATAATTCATTTCGTTATCTACTAAAGAACATGCTAAGGTTATTCTTAGAAAGAGACCAAATTAATAATTTTATTTTTTAATGGATTTGTCTTGAAAAATTTATTCAATTTATTCAGTTTTATTTCAGTATTTAACTTCCAGCATACTTTCAGGCAAGGAATAATACATAAAAGTTAATACATCTTTGAAACGAATTTTAAAAATAATATAAAAATTTAAAATTTTTAAGAATTTTAAAAATATTAAGATAAAATCGTACCTATAAAATATTTAGATATTACGATACAATTTGAATAGTTTGAAATTTCTAAATTTAAATTTTTAAAATATATTTGCTGGATATTTTCATGAATATTTCATTTATATAGAAAATGGTAAAATATTTTTTGAAAATACTACTTCCTTATTTTAACTTATAGAAATAATAAAAAATCTACATAAATCTAATTTCTTCAAATTATCATAATGCAAAAAGAATTTGGCATTTAAATTTTTATTATTTTTTAATTCAAAATGATTTAATGTTTATGATTATAGAGTCAAATTTTCTTAAAAATTTGTTTCTATGTAATGAAATATTAAATATTTTATTAAAAGACAACTTTTAAAACTATATTTCATAAAATTTTCTTGTTCCATTCCTTTAAAATTTATTTTTATAACCTGCAAAAGGTAACTTTTTCTTTGTTTAATGTTTGAGTTTTTATTTATTCAACTGGTTTTTATGATAAATTCTAAGAGTTATTGAAATTGAACTACTCTTTTTAATATTCAAACTTTTGATACATTACAAATTTTTAATCTGCATTAATTCTTTTTTATTATGTAAGAAATTTCAAATATATTGTATTTCATTTTTTATAAACATAGGATGTTAAAAAAAGTTTAAACTCATAGCAAGAAATTAAAAGCATTTCCAATTAAATGTTTAAATTTCTTTTGCATTTTATCTTTAATTTTAAATCTTTTGCATCTCTTGCATACATATATAAAATACTTATACTTAATATTATATTTATTTAAAATACTTATTACATTTCTTATATTAATATTTGTACAAACACCTGTATACAAAAACAATTGAAGCTAAAATATATATTTTGATTTTTCTCGGAAAGTTTTAACAGATACAATGTTGTACATCTGTAGACTGTAGCACTATCTCTAAAGTTTGAGAAAAATAGTTTTCCTCTTCTGAGAGACAAATTTTATAGCAATTAAGAGAAATTAGGTAATTTTTCCAACAGTTGAAAAAAAAAAAAAGACTTCTATAAACAATTTGTCATTAATATAAAAACAGTAGTTTTATTTCCTCAACGAAATACTGGGACAAGGAGAAGAGCTAGATCTCTTCCTTTAGCCTTAAATGAAATTCAAAATAAATAACTTTATCATTTCTTAAAATATTTCTTCTTCTAAATAAATAAATCTAAATATAAAATAAATCTTGTCTTACATATATATGCTTTCCTTAAAAAAATTCGTGATAATAGCAGCAATTTTCAATTTATTACATTGAATATTTAAATCAGCATATCCAAATTTAAAGGAAAATGAATATCGGCACTAAAACGCAACAACTCAATATCTTATAAAAAAAATTCAATTTGAAAATTCGAATTTAGAATGAAAATGGAATATTTCTAGTTTTGCTTTTACCTAAAATTTGCTTAAACTTCTAAAAAAAATTCTAGAATTTTTTTATTTAGTGGGACATTAAAGGAGCATAAATACAGTTTCTAAAAATTAATTCATAAGTTTTAAATATATCCAAGTTGCTTAAATTTGTAAAATATGGGTTTTATTAAATGGACATAATAAAAATTATTGTAAAAAAAAAGGGCATTAGAAAATTAGTTCTCCAATGAGTCAACGTATAAATTGTAGGTTGGATCTTCGCTTTCTGTTACTGTAATGTCAACATTTTTAGTTTCTAAAGAATTAGAAGTATCGATTTTGTCCTTAAAATAATGTTAACTGATTTCTCATATACATGTTCAACCACTACTAAGGATTTAAAAAAAAAAAAGCAAGAGCAAGATTAAAAAATTATTTCAAACTGATGAAATTATTTGTGTTTTTTAATATAAACATTAAAAAAATATTAATTAAAATTAAATTTCTTCAGTAATTAAATAACTTATTTTTTTATTACATAGTGTCAATGTCTAAACTTATTAGTCAAATTATTTAGTCCGATTCACGATACCATTGTTAGTTAATAAGCAATTTTAAAGATAATATAAATAAGAAAAATAGGGGAAATATTCATTGAAATAATTAAATGCATTTTATTACACAATTTATGAATCATAAAAATAAAATAAATTATAGAAAAAATTCTAGCTGTATTTAAAAATTTATTAATAGTATGTAAAAAATATTAATGGTATTTATAGTAACTGAATAATAAAACAGAAACTCTCATTACATTTTTTAAACAGCATTTTAGAGGACTTTTTCGAAATCTTAAATGCTTTTTATTTTCATTTTTTAAATCAATTCAAATGTATCTTCATAACAGTAGTTAACTGAGCAGTTATAACAATAGTTACTACTTTGAAATACTACTAAATAGTTGGACAATAGTTACTACTTTGGAAAGCTTTTTCAAAATTCGAATTCTTCATGCTAAACCAGAAGAAATGTATTTTGGAAATAATGGTATATCTAATACATTTAACTTTAGATATTTTGATAGTTTTTTCACATAAATTTATTCAAACCTTTTATATCGCAGTTGTATTTGTTTACTTTACTATTTAGATTCTTTAAAATAATTCAACTGCTTACGGCATCAACCTCATTCATGACTACCACTGCTGACTACATCATCTAGAATTCTAATGTAAACCATAGATTTTTGAATGTCCAGTGTATCATTATGATTTGAATACAGAAATGCCAACGCTGTCTCATTCTATGATTTTGCCATAAATCACAGAGACTCAATGTATGCAATATTTTGACCTCTTGCTCCATATCTGATGTTATAAATGTTGTTTGCTTTTGTTCAAAGCATATGATGTACAACATAAAATTAATAAATGCCATGTTTGGATTAAATATTTTATTACATATTTCATAATAATCTTTGAAAAAGTTTTAAATTTTTAAAAACATGATTCATTAAAATGTCGATTATTAAAAATATGTTGAAAATTTAAATCATGTGAAATTTACATCTTTTCAATATATATATTTCTAAATATTCAATGTATAATATATTTTATGTTGTGATAAATAAATTCATGAGATTAAAAAACTATTTGAGCTTATGTAAGGCATTATGAGACTAAATTATCACAATAGAGTTAGTGATGTTTTTAATATACTGATCACTAGGAAAGAACTATTACGATAAATTAGAAAAATTTATAAAAGCTGCTGGAAACTTAGAAAGGAAGAAGATGCTTTAAGATTCAATGTTGCATTTACTCTTGTTACTTGAGAATGGGTGGCATCAAAATTGACAGGCATAAATATGCAAAAAAATCGGAAGAGGCCACCAATTAATAGTGAGATGAGCGTTTAACAGTTAACAGCGTTAAGAGTCATGCAAATTAAGTAATTTTTAGTCAGTAATCAAATCTTTAAGTAATCTTAATAATCTAGTAAGTAATAAGTAAAGTAAATAATCTAATTATAATCTTAAGTTAAATAATCAAAACCAAGTAATCTTAAATTGCAAATAAAGAATTTTAAAGCATGTCAAAAAGCTGAAAGCATGTTTTATGGTTTATGTTAGTCATCATTAGCATCATTATGCAGAGTAAAAAACACCTAAGAAACAGTGTAAGAGAGTGAAGTTTTTTAGCGAAAGTGACTTGATACTTTGAAATTATAATAGCAGCAAAACGCAAGATTGGGGATTATAGCAATTCAAATATTATTAAATTTATACCTGGATGTCGACGGAATTGCTGTTCAAATTTTCAGATTCTGAACAATAGCACTTTTTTTTTAAACCATCATAATCTTAACCTGTGTTTCAAAATTCAGAAAATGAGGTTATTACTAGCTTAGATCTAAATTTCTTAATACATGTAGGATAGTGTACTAAGAGAGCTTGTGACATTAACTTTTTAGCAAGTAGTTAAAGGTTTTAATGTAGAATAATCTTCTGCATTCATCAGAAATTATCTCACTCCATTATTCTTAACGTTATACGTTATTCTTAACGTCTACGTTGCTATTTTATTCTTAATTTGCTACGTTATACGTATTATCTTCTATGTTATTATCTTTTAGAGTATTTATATATTTTAGTAAAAGGTTTATTTAAACGTCTCTGCAATTTATACATTTTTAAAATACGATTTTATAAGATGTTTTATTGATTCTATTTAGATACTTGGTCTGTTTCATTTTTATTAATTTTTTCCCCAAGAGCTTTCTCCATATATATCAAAGGTTTCTTATCTGTGTGAATTATACCGTGGGGCCTGACGGCAAAATAATTAGCGCCCTGGTGCTCGGTGCCATCGGCCTCGGATTAAGTCCCCTGAGGTGAGAAAGATGTGTGGTGGTGGTTTAGAATCCACCTTTAAACCTTAGTTCCATTTACTTTGACTTTGGACATAGGGCTGACATTGCTATCCCGCAAAATTGTTTCAGAATCTGCCAGTAGGCCGACGGCCTGTTGCCCATTGAAGATTATACCTTTGATGAATAGCATCTGAATTCCTTATTATATATTTTCATACATCATCGCATAAATGGCATTATGGATAACTAATAATATTCATGAATAATGTTAAGCAACTCATGCTATTTTCTGTTAATTTATAAGTAAAAATAATAGAAAAGAATGTTTTATATTTTATTTTATTTACAAGAATAAAAACCTAATTAAATAAAAAGAGTATCCACTATATATAACGTTTTTCTCATTTTTTTTTTTTTTAATTTCTAGATTTATTTTTATAATAATATATTTTTCTTAAAATAATCCACACTTTAAAAATCATACAAGATTTCTTTTTCTGATAGAAATTCAATATATGAAACAGCCTCTCATTATATATGTATATATTTATATATATTTTGCATGAACTTTTAAGAAAAAAGAGCGTCATTTTTACAAACAACTTAATAAGTAAATAGAAACACAAATAGAAATTAAATAAATTAAATAAAGCAAGTAAAATTAATCCTCGCTTTATAATTTTATTTTTTTAAAAACTAACATTTACTACCAAATTTAATATTTTTTTAATTCCGAATGAATACTATTAAATTTTAATTATTAATAAAAAAAAAAAAAAAAAAAAAGTGCGAAATAGTAGTTTTTATTATTTGATAAACTCGTAGGCTACATCGTGATTTTTTGTGTGTGTTTTAACATGCGTGATATAATGAGAGATCAGCGTAATTTAACTGTTTTTAGTTTTTCCATAATTTTTATATTCAATTCGATAAATTTTTTTTTTCAGTTTTATGACTATTATTAAATTTAAAAATGAAACCTGCTAATATTTTTTTTTTTTTTAATTTTCAATAAGTACTCTTTAAAAATATAATTTTAATATTAATACTTGTATTGTTTATCTTTAATCTTTAAAGAACTTTAGTGGTAAAGTAATAACATTGTATAATTGTGAATATTTTATACTTATAAAAAATAATTTATACATATCTTAGTAGAATATGTTATATACATATGTTAGCAGAAAATGTTATATACGTATGTTAGTAGAAAATGTTATATGCATATATTAGTCGAAAATGTTATATACATATATTAGTAGAAAATGTTATATACGTATATTAGTAGAAAATTTTATATACGTATATTAGTAGAAAATGGTATATGCGTATATCAGTAGAAAATGTTATATACGTATATTAGTAGAAAATGTTACATGCATATATAGTAGAAAATGTTATACACATATATTAGTAGAAAATTTTATATACGTATATTAGTAGAAAATGTTATATACGTATATCAGTAGAAAATTTTATATACGTATATTAGTAGAAAATGTTATATACGTATATTAGTAGAAAATGTTATATACATATGTTAGTAGTTTAGAAAACGCATGCAGATTTCTATCCTTACATTTTATGTTCCAGAAATATTATAAAAAAATATACCCTACTTTAGTCAGAAAAAAAATGATTTGAAATTGGGCAAGTTAATGCTTATTGTCTTGTTTTTATAAATTGTTTCAAGAAAAACAATAATTCTTGACATATATTTCTTATAAAATAGTGATATAATTTAAAGGAGATATAAAAAAAAGGCCACATAGAATGAAAAATGATAAATATATCGCCTAAAATATGAGTTGGATATTTACTGTCTTGGGTATACTTCAGAAATAAAGTACCTGTATCAAAAAATATTTTTCATAGCGAAACATGCTCACTCTCCTATGCGTGCATATTGTCGAAATTCTTTGCCTCTAGAAGTATTTTATCTAGCATTAAATTAATAAAATAAAAATAATAATAATGAACACATTTCTCTATTTATTTCTTAATAATGAAACCATAACATCTTTAAAGAATTTATTGCAGAATAATTTATGATGTAAATATATAACATTATGAATATTGTACATGCAACGCAGTATTCAATCTCATGATGATAAATTAATAAGAAATGTAAATATGCACCGGTTATTGAAATTTGAATATTTAAAAAAGCAGATATACTTTTGAAATGTATAGCGAAATATAATTTTTGTGATACATAATTCGAGTCCATATGAATATTATACAAATATTTCTTCTACGTAATAGTTGTGTTTAATGTATTTTTTCCATTGATTACAGCTATAAATATTAAATGTATTTCTTAGAAAAAATACCATAAATGCTGCAAAATATAATTTTAGTGTTTATTATTAAATTTGTAATTTAGTTTCTGATGATTTAATAGTAAAAGCAATTAATTTGTTATTCATGAATACGTTAAAAATTTGTCAAAATAGTATATATATAATATATTATTTTATTTACATCATTAAATAATGTATTACAATACAAATCTGATACATAATTTTTTGAGGATTAATTTGTGTATTATTTATTAAGATTTTATATTCCTTTAAATATGCTTTTAATATTATAACGCAAAAAACTTATTGTTATTTAATTAATAAATTTTATTAGTTAATAACAATGTTAATTGTTATTTAATTAATAACAATCGTAATTTAATAATAATTGTTTTTTGTTATTTAATTAACCCTATTAACTCAATATATTACATATTACAATGTATATAAAACTTTAGCTTTAATTCCCTTAGCTGCTAATTATATTCAAAAATTTGATTTGAAATTTGTTATCAGGTTTATCAAAGCAGTTCTTATATTTTTAAAATTTTTTTTTTTTATAAATTAAATTTTTATTGATAAAGGAACTAACAGTTCAATGATATAAAGTATTAAAGATATTATAGATAATAATATTATTTTTATTATAGATAATAAATTTATTTTTAACTAAAAATTAACTAAAGTTAATAACTAAAGTTAAAAATTGAGAAACATGAAAGTTAATAAGCTATGAATGCGGAAAGCTACGTAAGTATTACACAATTCAATGTTATTAAAATAATGACGTTAAATGTATAGCAATGTTATTTAAATATGCTTAGTTAAATATTGTACTTAAATGAGTTTGACTTTATAAAAAAAAATTCAAATTCATTTCTGATAATGGAATTTTGAATGATAAATAAATAAAAAAAAAATTAAATTAAAGAAAAATTAAAAATTGCAAGAGAAGTTATTTAATTCAAAATTAATATAAAAAAATTTTACAGCATTTATTTAAATTTGCAATACAATAAATACATTCCAAATTATTACTTATTAATATCATAATAAAATGTCATTTGTAGTTTGTCTGCAAAAAATAAGTAACTTATTTATAACCTTATTTTTAAATACATTATCTAATCTTTACTTTTTAGTTATTATTATAAACTTTAATATTGTACTCAAAAATTTTTAATAATTGAAATTCTTTATATAATTTGAATAGTTTTACATTAAAACAATCATTCTTCATTTGTGAGTCTTTTAAAGAGTCACAATTAACTCGATTATTAAAAATGTATTATTAAATCGATTATGATATTGTGTTTGTTCTCGTAAAATATTTCTGATAAATACTTTTATTAGAGTAAGTTAAAAGCATCTGCAATTTGACCTAATTCTTCAAAATCCTACTCATTGGTATTTCATAGAAACATTTTCTATATTAAAAAGTTTATTTTTCATTCACTACAGAAAAATTTATCTAAGATTTATTTTATATAACACTTTTAAGCGTTATTTTTTTTTCCTTCTATTAATTCACAAATGAAAAGAAAAACTTTAATGTATCCAACACATAAGAATTTGAAAACAATTTAATTTATTTTATTAAAAATATTTTAAGTTATAAATGTATTGAATTTAATAAAGAATTAATGCAAAAATTTCTGAATTTAAACAATAATTATCACCTTCATGATTATATATTTTAAAATGCCTCGTTTGCGGAAATATTTGGAAGTCTGGCTCATTTTAAAATGCAATTGTTAAAATAATTTTGTCTTAAATAGGAAATTTCATGATTAAGTGACAAAAGCATAATACATGCATTGTATATGTCATTTAAATTTGTTATAACGTATAATTTATGTACATTATTTTTTTTAATGAAAGACTGATTCATTTTTAAAAGTTTTATTGCTATAATTACTAAATGTAACTGTTATAAAAAATATAATAGTTTAAATTGTTTCATCTTAAATAGGAAATTATACGATATGTGACAAAAACATAATGCATACATTGTATAGATCATTTAATTTTTTATAAATTATGTACTTTACATTTTAATGAAAGACTGATTCATTTTTAAAAGTTTTTATTGCAATAATTACTAAATGTAACGGTTTTAAAAATACAATAGTTAAACGTCTTAAATAGAACATTATACGATAAGTGACAAAATCATAATACATGCGTTGCATATATCTTTTAATTTTCTTATAAAGTATAATTTATGTTCTTTATTTTTCAATGAAAGAGTGGTTAATTTAAAAGTTTTATTGTAATAATTACTAAATGTAATTGTATTAAAATGCAATAGTTAAAATGATGTCGTCTTAAATAGGAAATTTTATGATGAGTGACAAAAACATAATGCATGCCACTTATAGGTCACTTAATTTTTGTTATAAAGTATAATTTATGTTCTTTATTTTTTTTAATTCTTCAGTGTTGATGAATGAAAAAAATAATCATTCAGTTTTTCATGTGCCCAAAGTATAACTTCATATCATTATATAAAGTATAATTTTTATATCGTCGAATAAAATATAATTTAATATTTTATTAAAGTTTTATATTTAATGACTTGATGAATGTGGGAGAAAAAAAACCACTTACCAAATAAGTATTATTTTAATTTGGGTGTCTTTGCGTGGTGGGGACAGAGTCTGGGGTCTCTTGCAGTGGCAGAGGATCTGAGCTCGTCTTCGGATCAAATTCGAGATAGTTCGCTGAAATTCAAGGGATCTACAAAGTGGTGCACTTTTATATCGCTCCGGCTCTACGTCACAGTGACGTCATCAGCGCGCGAAAAGCACCAGTTGCTGCAATTCGTCCAATCTTTCTCTTCGGTTGTCTCCACACAATTCCACGATACGTCGTGGGCCAACGAGGGGCGGAGATATAGGGCTTAGAATTTGTGACGTAATCAACTTCTATTCCAATTTCTTATTTTTTGAAATCGTAATAAAAAAATCGTTCTAATCAACCAAAATGAATTTAAGACGGTTACTTTCAATGATTAAGTAAAACTTTTGAACAATAATTTTTGGCAGGAAATTAATAATTTCGTAAAATAATCTCGAGATGAAACAGTTCTACAACGAAATAAATTCTTAATCGGCAATAATTCACTTTTGTGTGCAATTTAATGTAGTTTACTTCATTGAGAAATGCTCAAATTGCAATGTGTTTTCTTTTATTATATAAGTCGTTTTTGTCTTTTTTTCTTTCAATTGTATTCTTTTAAATCAGTATGGTGAAAAATTATCCTTGAATTAATCCCAATTTAAAATAATATATTTTTTGTTAATTTATTGAATGCATGATCTATGAATTAAATAACAAATCTAAATTATTCATTTTAAAATATTAACATTTTTTGTTTCTATATTATTTATTTTATGATATTTATTTATTTTTAGCTTTGTGGGGTTTTATTTTCTGTGGTTTATTTACTATCTAATCTTTAGTGATCTGCAGTGCGGATGAACATCCTTTGAGTTATTCCTGGATGGAGGAAAGGGACAGCTTGTGTTGTGATGGAGCACCCGTAAGGTGGAGTCTGATTTGGTTCCGTGTCACTGAAGAAGGAGGGCATGATTTTTGGGAACTACCCTGCATTTGTGTATCGTTTGGGCAAAAACTCCTCCAGGTAGTCCGACTAACGAGGCAAGATGCTGAATATCACAAATGCCATACAGGCTTCTCATTTTTGAAGCAGTGTCTACAACAATATCACTAGCAGATTGAACTTCAACCCTAATGCTCAAGAACGGCGCACTTTGCCACTGAGCCAGGAGTCGGGAAGTTTTTTTCAAATGTATTAAATATCAAAAAAACTTTTTCACATTATGGACATTTTAAACGTTTTATGTTAGGCAAATATTACCCTAATTGTAAATTTGGCATCAGAATTTACTTCAAAGGTATGACTATTCTTGTTCACCCTGTGCAGTTCTGTGTAAATATAACATCTTATTAATTTAAAATTAAATATCTAGTAATATTTTTCATTAATCAATAATTATAAATACATAAATAAATGACGATTATCATTTGCATCGATACAGACATTTAACATTCAGAAAGTTTTAATTACTAATTAAATTGTTTTTTCAAAATTACATTTCAATGGTAGTCTTTAATCCGATCTCGTGAACAATGGTCAGGTGGCTTCAAGTTTGGTTGCCTGACTGCACTGCAGTCACTGCTTCAGAATGAAGAGACTCCGTCATTGTTGGGATAGTTGTTAAAGAGTCCGTACATGTCAGATCGCTAGGTGGGAGTTTATCGAATTCACCATCCGGACAGGCAAATGCCTGGTAGTTACCCCTAAAATCCAAGCACCACAGAAGTAAGAAGCCTTTTCAACCTTTGTCCCCCATCTGCCCTACCATTTTATAATCACAACTTTCGAAACTAGAGGACTTAATATTAATTAAAAACCTATTTTGGGTAGGTCTTTTCTTCTTTTCATTATACTCATGCTTATGTTAGTTGCATAGTATCATAGTTTATTTTTCTGTATTAGAATTCATCGTTTTCATGTAATTCTGTAAACAGATTTATTGTATTTATTTGCAGGAATTTTATTATTAATATTATTTCTGTAAAAAATATTTATTTTATTTTATTTATTGAATTTTATTATTATTATTATATATCTGTAAATAGAATTATTGTATTTATTTATTGAATTTTATTATTATTTTTACTTTTGTAATCAGATTTATAAAAAAAAATGCTATTGATTTATAATTCAATTACACAACAATAATTTTTATTTCTCAAGCATATTTTGAATACTCATTATTTATTATTACTCATTACATAATTCAATTCATTGAATTAGTTGCGATATTTACAACTACAATTAATAAATACAATTTTATTTTATTTTCCAAAACAATTACCAATTTTACCTCTTTAAATTTCTTTATTGGTCTTTGTAATTTTCAAGAATACATTAAATTTATTAGATATATTTTTATAAATAATTACAAAACAGTTTTTTTAAATATTAATTTGCGTATTAGATATTTATGATCACCGAATGGAATCATATATTATAATAATTTGATTTACTTACTTTTTGTCTTTTTTAAATTTAGAAAAACAACTTCCCTGTACATAGATATGTATGCAATCTAAATTAAAATTAATGAGATTTCATTGTCTGTAAGAATGGCTTCTCTACTATAATATCATGGGAAATACATAATTTAATTAGCAGCATACATTAATAAATTCTAAATAAATGTATGTTATTAAATTTTAATAACGTTTAAACTAAAAGTATACGTTAATAATGTCATAGAGGTGTCTCATAAAAAAAAAATGTATTTCTCTTCATTTACAATTATCATTTATCAACGACAATTTATTTTCATAAAATCGTTATAGTTCTTATCATTCATAATTAATTCCATCTTCATAATTTTTATTTCGCAAATTTGTTAGTTTTTATTCCTGTCTGTTGCGTTAAACGAATATCACATAACGTATCACTGTTATATCATACATTATAAATAATGTGCTGAAACACATAGATAACTAAGAAATGGTATATCTGGAAATCTGCAGTGAGAAAAATTGCTACTGTTTGACGAAAAGAGCTTGCTGAGTGCCCAAATCTTAAATATATCTTCAGCTTTTCCCAAGTTTATTATGTTTGTATTGGTGAGAAGTTATTTATCGTTATATATATGAATATAATGATACCCTCTTTTTATCTTCATTTGGGGTTTGATAAACTTCATTTAAAATACATTCATAAGGAATATTTTCTGTTTTTATTAAAATTTCTATCTAAAGAACCTGATGTAAAATAATAAAGAATAAATAGCTAAATATCTTATGTGTTTTAGAATGTTGCTATTATGTGAGAAATTTTTGAAATGAATTAAGAGACACATTTGCATTAACTATTATATCTTTTGGTACAAAATAAGAAGAATAAATACACTTAACTAAAACTCGTATTTAAAATAAACAAATAAAACATTAATATTCTTTATGTTTGCAGTTTCTCGGTAAAACTGAGACAAATTCCGGGTCAATTAATTTTTCAATTTTTGTAAAAATTTGCATCTGTAAAAATAACTTAATGTCTAAAAATAATATCTTATCTTTTATCTTAGTTAAAATAAATCTTATAAACTATTTTCATACAATAGATACGATTAAATTGTTATTTTGATGTAAAACAGTCCCAAGCTTCTTTTAAATCATGTAGTGTATAGGTTTGGATAAGTAGACTATAACAGGGTGTGGTTGGGTTGAGATACTCTGAGGCACAGATTGAGAACTCAGACTTTATTCACATACGGATAAACACCATTGCACAAACAATTAAAGGTATACAATATTTTAACACGTTTAAAGTCAGATAACTATAGATGCGTGAGGAAGGACTCACTTCTACGTCGAAAACCAGATATTGGGCCACGCAGGTGCGCAAAAATATTCTTCCTCCCCTCGTGAGAGAGTCTCGAGGCTGACTGAAATCTTTCTTCTGAACGCCATGGTTGGGAAGCCTTACCAGCATGTCTTTTTGAGGAAGCATCGTTACAATCTTATTAGCCCTCTCTACTTTTTTTTTTTAAAATTTTAAAAATTCAGATATTTCATATATGCATATTACTCTATGAGTACGTTACGTAAAGAAATGAAACCTTAGTGGTAAATAAATAACAACAGCACTTAATTTGTGTGTTACATCTTGTCAATAAACTTATTTTTTTGTGCCACTCAGATCCCAGTTTAAGACTTAAAGTGTTTAACAAAAAAACACTAAAAGAAAACTGAAAAGATTAAATAAATCTAAAATTTAATGCAACGTTAAATTAAAATCATCGTGTTAGTGATTTTTAATTTAATATTTCATTACATATCTTTAACTAAAAACATTTGTCAAAGTGACAACTAATATTTCATTAGTTTAGTTAAAGTTATAAAAGTTTAGTTTATAAAAGTTATATAGAATTACAAGTTTTACATACATATTTAACAAATATATGGTTTTTTCAAGAAATCACATCAAAAATTAACAAAATAATACTACTTAGAATAATTATAGAACACGATATTCATAGATTTAAAAAAATTTCCTATGTACAAAAACTCAATTTTTAAATTATGCATCATTTAATATTTTTAATAACGTAATGTTACATTTTTAATTAATTTCGTATTTTCTGCAATAATCAATAATTTTAAGATTCATTAGTTAATTGATATTTAATTACAATTATTTTTAGCCCCAGATACAAAAGATTTTATATGCAACAAACACATATAATAAAACTTTTAATTAATAATCATTTTTCTGTTTTAAAATAAAAGTCAATTAACCCGATTTACCTAAATAATTACTAAAAAACAAATAATAAATATATGCTTAAACGGATTAATCTACGCTGTATACTTTTAAGATCAACTTTTAATAAATATTAGTATATTTAGTATCAGCTCTTAAAATTGCGTGTGTTTTAAAATAGAAGACTTGTTTAAGTAACAGTATACATATATTTGAAGTTTAATTTGTATTAAGCGTAATCACTTTAATGATTATACAGAGATGCTTTGTAGACATTTTGCTGAATCTGTTTAATATTTGAAATAGCAAACGAGGTATCTCAATAACTTTTTGAGATCATCAAATTCAAAGCACATAATGTCTACAAGCAATTCCTTTGAATTTCCTGATGTGAGCATTAACAATGTTTGGGTAACTCTCTTTTAATGATTTTAGCAATTTTCAAATGATCTCACCTTCTCCCATTACTTGTTTATGTAGAAGTTTAACAAATCACCTTGGAAACTCAGCAATATGAGTTTTATGAAAACTCAGCATTATTATTATTTTTTTTTTTTGTATAAATTGGTTTTTATATTCAAATTACTGTGTAATTTAATCTGTGGGAGACAAACATATGGCGAACATATGCTTAAAAAAAGTAAGACTCATTTTTATTTTTTCAAAAACTCTATTTATTCTTCAAATTTTTTCATCGCCTTCAAAATAATCCCCTTCGGACACAATGCACTTATGTAACGTTTTGTCCAATCCTCAATGCATACTAAAAAGTTATCGACTGGATGATGCCTTCAAAGCGAGTCGATTCACGTTGAATCTCTTCAATCGACTCAAACGAGTGGTCTTTTGACTTTAGGGAACAGCTTGAAGTCGCACGGTGATAAATCAGGTGAATACGGTTGATGTGGAACGATATGGTCTCCATTTTTTGCGAAAAATCACGAAGAATTAATGCAGTGAGAACTGACACAAACATATGGCATATAAATAATAAAAGTATGTGAAAAATATATTCAAAGGTGAGGTTGTTAACAAATCACCTTGAAATCTTAGCATATGAGTTTATTGAAAACAGCAAGTATTTTTTTTGTATAGTATGATTTTATATTCAATTACTTATATTATTTAAAACATATGCCATATAAATAATTAAAGTGTGAAAAAATATATTCAATTATTTGTGTTAACAAATCACCTTGAAAACTCAGCAATTTTAGTTCTTTGAAACATCCAAAAGTATTAATATTTTTTGTATAATCTGATTTTATATAAATTACTGTGTAGTTTATTCTTTGTGAGAACAAACTTATGGTGTACAAATGATTAAATTGTTTAAAAAATATATTCAATTGTTTTTGTTAACAAATCACCACAGAAACCTTAGCAATTTGAGTTCACTGAAAACTCAGCAAGCATTATTTTTTTTTTGCATAATATGATTTTTATATTCAAATTACTAAGTAATTAAATTTGTGGGAGAAAAAACATATGGCATAATAAATAATTAAAGCGTGTGTAAAATATATTCTATTGTTGTTGTTGTTGTTTAAAAAGATCTTTGATTTCATGTTTGCAAAAAAGGTCTTTTAAAATAATTTATTTAATTGCGCCGAAAGCTGGTAAGATACTGTTGAAATTATTTTAGCTAATCACCTTTTATCGATAAACTCAAAGGAATACGATAAGGAATTTTCTTGTGTTTGCCTAAAGATTAAAATACTGAAAAATTAATCTTTTCCTATCTCTACCTTTTAAGCTGCTTTTTAATGCTTTCTAAATAACTTTTACTTTTAAGCCTTACAGTTTTTAATTTACTTTGTAAATAATTTTTATGCGCTCTATTCGATTTTAATTGTGTGTTTAATGCATAGTTTACTTTTATAAATCCTTTTTTAAATAAGAAGATATTAAATTAAGCCTTCGTAACTCAAAGTAGATATAATTTACTTTTAAATAAGTGGTAAATTTGAAAATATATTAATTTATAGCACGATTTACTTTTCACTTTTTTTACAAATTATCCTTTTTTATGAATAATTAAATTAACATTATAAGCAAATGCAATTATTAAAGAAATATAATGATAACATAGTTGTTGTTGTTTCTTATCCCACTTGGTAGACAACAACATCTAGACCATGTCCAAGAACCGTGTGATCTCATGGAAGGAGGTTTGATTTGGTTTGTTTGCTCTACGGTCATTTTGTTGGTTAATTAGACAGGGATCTACAGATTAACGTGGATTCCGAACCACCAACAAACATCCATGCTGCCACTTCCAGGATCCAAACCTGAAGCCTGTGGTACCAACAGAGCGCTAGACAATTGACCATCAGACTGCTAGTTTCTATTGGAATGGAGTTAGCACCCGCATGTAGAAGTCTGACTTTGGCTCCCGTGACGCTGACTTTTTACGGGGTAGGATTGTCAGCCCAATGTCCAAAGTTCTGAAATCAAAATAGACTGGGACTTATGACTCAAAGTGGATTCGGAACCACTACAAACATCCATGGCACCGCAGAGCCAAAAAAATCTGTGGCACCGAGCGCCAGAGCGCTAGTCATTCGACATTCCGGCCCTAATGGTAACATTAACATTGCTAAAGAGAAATACAATGATTATTCCTTGATTATAAATACACTGACGTGAAAACATATATATTATATATAATTTTGAAAAACACATTGATCAGTAAGAATCTTTGTTTACAATTTTTGATGTGTTAAAATGATTTTTTTTCATTTTTGTAAATATCTAATTGGATATATTAAAAAATATTTCGATATTAAAAAGAAATATTTTTGAATATATGTATTTAAATATTCCGTTAATATTTCGAAATGAAATGGTTTGGGTGAAAAAAGAAATTACACAAAAAACATATAAGAATAATTTCGCAAGGGGCGAATAAAGAAGAAACAGTCACTCAAAAGATCTTGAAACATAAAATGTGTGGATTACTTAAAGCTGTGAAAAGAGATAGAATAACTTAATAAGGTTAGAAGCTATCTTTCAAAAGAATGCAATATTTATATTTGCATATTAAGATTATATTATGAAGCTGTGAAGACTTCACCTATCCCTCCTCAGTCAAAACATTTTCAACTGCTGAATAGTTCAGGGTGCTCTCTTCTTACAGCATTCAGAATGTATTCATTGGATTTTAAATCAGGTGATTGGAATAATCAATTGATGCGCGTAATATCTATAGCTGAAGAGTGATGTGCAATCACATTGGCATCCATAAAAGATAAGGAGATGCATCATGGCATTTCGAAATGGAGTAATATTATGTCAATTCAGAATCTTGCATCGACGTTGTGCCACTATTTAATATTATTATGATTTTCCAAACCAGAATGATTTTACCAGTATACGAATAAGTTTCATTAATATACATATAGCGATAATGTACTCCAACTCTCATAGATGAGTTCGTGTTTGTAATCAGTGATGTGGCTGAATATATCTTATTATATGATAACAATTTCTTCAGTGTTAAACTCGTTCTACAATCATTTCTATTTCACGGTACTCGTTGTATCACTGTAGACCAAAAACGCGCAGACCGCAACCCATCGTAGCTTATCTAGAGAACTCATCTCATAACATCAGTTTTACTTAAAACCTTTTTCAATTCCTTCTATTAGCTCACACTCTCCCTATATATATCTTGTTCAAATTTTCAACCGTTCATAAAATACTTTTTATTCATCCACTCAAGTACAAATACATTTTTTTGAACTTGTAGTGGATGACACTGAATGTTAATACAGTTTTTTCAAATATTAATTCATTAATTAAATTTAATTAATTAATTTTAGTTTTTTTTAGATTTAAGTTGCATGTATCTACCAATAGATGGCACCAGATAAAGTTAAAAAAAAAATGAATGAAAATTATTTATAAAGGACTTTTTGCAATAGAGTGAAAAAAAATGTAGGAATTGATTTAAAATTTTTTTTTTTTTATATTACTTGTTGCATTATTAGTGAAATATTAAAACATTCAACATGATCGGATTCTAGTTTATTAAAATATAAGCTCCAGGCAACTATTTGTCAATATTTTCTCTAATCTGTTACAAATTAAAGTGCTAGTCTGGATACAGTATTCTTATCTTTTCTATATGTTTTATTTATTTCTCATCATCGACACATATCTCAATTGTGTTATCTATTACAGATATTATCCAAAGACTAATAATTATTTTCAAGAATTTGTTTTATGTAGCGATTTTTGTGTTCCGTTTCCAATTCCCAAAAACGTGTTCCATTTAAAGTAGTTATGATTATTGCTAGACTATACACTAAATTGTAAAAACCTACATGTATCAACTTAGATATGGTAATAGCCATTTTCAGACATAGATTAAAAAAACAACATAGGAACCATTTGATACAATTGCTATATATATATGTGTGTGTGTGTGGTGTAGGAATTGTTTTGACTGCTGAACCAATAAAGTAAGTGTCGGGCCGCCTTGACGTTTTTGTTTTTGACTGAGAGTTAGTTGATTCCGCGTGGGTGTTTGAACCCTGAACTTAGAACTTAGGAGAAAAGAGCAAAGTGAGGTTGGCAGTAGATGGCAGATGACTCTGTTGACATTGGAAAGGGCAATGAACGTTTTTATTAATTTAGAGAGATGATGTTAAATTTTTATGTTAATATTTTGGAAATATGTAACTATACATAATACCCATTAAATGCAATGTAAAAATGAACAGTCTATTCTTTTTATATGTATCTAGACACCACTTACACTCAAATTTAAATATATATATATATATATATATAGTGTTTATTTTTCGGTATGATTCATTCAATTACAAGGAGCATATGCGGTCCACCGACCTCAGAAGTATTTGTAACCTTGTTGTAGACCGATGTGAAGTCCTAACAGAACACAATAACAATAATAAAAACAGTTGTAATGTTATATTATGAAACTTCTTTTTACAACATTTAGAAATTCTTATTTGTGGTATATGATAGTGATTTGCTTTGCGCTCGGTAGTACAGGTTTCAGTTTCTAGTATCAGCGGTGGCATGGATGTTTGTATTGGTTCGGAATCAACTTTAAACCGTAAAAGCACGGTCTAATATGACTATAAAGCGTTGTTCGTAAAACTTACAACCCTATCCCATAAAAAGCAAATATCTCATGTTTCGGAATCTGCCAATAGGCAGACGATCTTGTCGCACCATAGGCTACTGCTACATTAAAAAAAAAAAAGATAGTGATTTGTTTTAGTTTGTAGAATAATAATGTAATCGTTTGTTAACCCAGTCAGTGATCGAGTTTTATAGAATTTAAATTTTTCTACAAGTTCTTATATTACAACTATTATTATTTATAGTAAGAGTTCAATACAGTATTTGAAAGATTGGCCAAGCATCCTGAACAAATTGGGGCAGGATATCGTTTCTAAACTAGCTGTTTTGGACCAGATCGGATAGGTGTCCTTGCAGTGGATTCCCTCCCATGTGGGCATCTATGGAAATGAAATTACTGATCTGTTCACTAGGGAAGGTTGCGAACTTCCCAAAGCTTCTTCTTCAATCTGTCAGCTTCAGAGGTTCATTACATGACTTTAGCCAGAGTGAATACCGCTTGGAGGTCGCCACCAATTCATGCATGGTGCGCCGCTAAATATCCTGGTATGTCCTTGCAGTGCTCCTGTCCTAGATCTGCTCAAATGGCTTTAGCTAGACTAAGGACTGACCACACTAAGAGTCTGACCTTCAATGGAGACGAGAAGACATATACCTTTTCTCATTGTTTCGCCATCGCGTTTCTCTCTCATCTCATCGATTGTATTGGTGCCTCTGTGAGGATTCTGAGAATCTAATCTCAGTTGTCACAGTTTGTCACAAACTTAGCTTCACTCTTCTCCTTCAACATTCCCAATGCTTCCCTTTCTCCTACTGCTTTCTTGTAGTTATTTCTACTATCCCGCAATACATTGAGTATCCGGCAGAATTGTACAAACTGTGAAATTATTGAACTAATGCTTTTTTAATACAAACTTTTTTTCTTCTAACGTTACATTGCAAAAATTAAAAACTCATGAACTCCATAATGAATTATCTCGTTTCTATAAACTTCTATGTTTTTCATTTAATTTTTCAAATTAAAAAAACATAAAAAAAACCTCTGTTTCTAAATTTTTGCGCATATTATTATATTACATGCATTGTACTGAATTATTAAAATATATTTTTTGCAAGAAACAATGTTATCATCACATTTGGTAAAACTGTAAAGTATTTTTGTATTAAATATTTAATTATCCGCATTTATTATGCAAATAAACTAAAATAATCCACTGAAATTTATTATAATTGTAATAAAAGAACAAATGAATATATTTAAATTAGAACTATATGCGGAGATCATACTAAGATTAAATTTACAAACATGAGAAAATCAGATCAAGTATCACGCAACTATTTAGCTAACAGAGCTTTTAAAAAAAACAAGAACAGAAAAAAGAAATCAATAAAAGAATGCCTTACTCTTTTGCTTTCCATCCTTTAGGCTTTAGTAGAAAATAGCTTATTCTAAGAAAAATTATTTTTTTAGCTCTCCTTGTATAACCAATGGCTCTATCTTCAAAGGCTTTTCATGACACCAAATACTTCCAAAGTTATCTAATCAGCTGACGTTAGTATAAAAATTATTTGAAAATCATTAATGTTATCACTATCCATACAAGATATATATATAAGTAATTTATTGTATCATAAATCAAAAATGCTTGCTTAGTCATTGGATTATATGTATAATAAGTTTAGGATTATTTGCACATTTTTTTATTAACTCACACTATATAACAAATTAATTCTGCGAGAAATAAATACTTTGAGTTAAATTTTCCTAGAATCAGCAACAATTTCAACGTAATTCCGTAAACAATCTTTACTGAGCATAATCTTTTTCCAAGTTCGTATTCATTCTGTAGTTTAAATTAAATGAATTGCATATATTATGAAAAGTAACGACTAAGGTCTTAGCCAGTTTAAAACTAAAGTCTTAACGGAATTGAAACCATGGTTAGGTGATAAAGTTATGGATAACAGATAACTTACTTTCACACAGAAATTGCCTTTTCTCGAAAGATGGAAAACTTAATCCTTGAATATCCATCGGGAATAAACTACTTAAGTAGCAAAATTTTAAACTATTCTTGTTCTGAGTACCATAGAATGATTAAATTGTTTGAAACGAATCAGTAGAAACGATAAACTGAACGTTAAATAATCCAAATTATTTTTTATTATAATTTTTGTCCTAATTAACAATGGAAACTGAGTAATTTATCCTCAAATTCTCTCAAGAATAAGAATTTTCTGATGAATTAATTGTGTTGTTGTTGTTTCTTATCCCAATTGGTAGACAACGAAACCAAGCCCATGTACCCGTATGGACTTATGATTGAAGGGAAAGGGTGCAGCTTCTATTGTGATGGAACCTCCGTAGGTAGAAGTCTGAGGCTCGACAGGCCTATGGCTTAAAGTGGATTCGAACCACTACAAGCATCCATGGTATTTCGGGACTCGAACCCGAAGCCAATGGCGCCGTGTGCCACTGTGCTAGACATTCAGCCATTCAGGCCCATAAATAAATTTTAACTCCTTCCTTTGTTTTAACTTCTTTATTGAAATACCTATATAAAATTTTTATTTTTTCATATTTCTATCAGCAGAAAATTTTCTTAATTAAAAATTGCATTTCAAAAGTCGCTGGGCTTATTTTAAGGCTATTGATGAAGAAAATATTTATACAGATATTGGCATGGAAGCACACATTAAAACCAAATATATATAAAAATAAGCGAAGAAATTTCTCAGTGAGCAGCGTATATTTAAAGCATAATTAATAAATAGCCGAATATAAAAGAATAAGCAAAGAAATTACTCAAGGAGCAGAGTATATTTAGGGATCTGATGGCCGAGTGACCAGCGTTCTGGCGCTCGGTGCCACATGTTTCGGGCTCGAGTCTCGGTGTGCCATGAATGTTTGTAGTGGTTCGAATCTACGATTTCCGGTTTATTATGAATGTAGAGAGTTGGGCACAAGGCTGACAACCCCAGCCCGTAAAAACAAAACATCTACTGTCTCGAAATCTGCCTGTAGGCAGACAGCCTTAGCCCACCATGGGATTGTTGCGCCACTGATAATGATGACGATGAAGAGAGTATAATTAAAATATAATATAAAGTAATAAAAAGTCGTTGCTTGCAGGAACATCAAATAAGCAATTATTTGTACCAACAATTCCCCCTCACAACAATTACTTTCTAAAACTCAATACAAAATATGCGTTAACTACTTGACGTTTGTAATAGTGATACTTGTTAGTCAATTAAATTGCAACAATTTTTAAAAGGTTTAATCAAGGCTTCAGAAACTATGCCAGTTAATAACTATGCAGTGCCAGTTATTTTAGCAATTACTTCAGTTTCGAACATATCGTCCTATATTGCCTTCGTGGTCTCTCTGTCTTGCCTGTTTTTATTGTTCTCGGGGAGACCAGCTGCCCTCACAAATGTGGAAGAAACATCAGTCAGCGATTCAGAGTCAAACATAACATCCTATTCAGATGGCGTGTTTTTTCTGTTTGGCGCCACTTTGTACCACTTTTTATATCTTTGTAACATAATTCATAGTTTCAGTGGGAAGGGAAGAATTCCACTTCTTCCATCCTACAAAAGAACCGTAATTTAAAAAATTCTTTATCAAAATTAGAATTTCTGATTTAGGCATTCTTATTCTGCCTACTGTGATTGCAAAGATTGTATTTGATAGGGTGCGCAGAAGGTCTACCTCCCCGTGGTGCACCTGGTAACACTTTTAGTGACTAAATGATCTGCAACTTGGCATTATTGTTAGATTAATGAACTCTGTTTCAGCATGTTTTTTGTATTTGTTGTATTATTTTGTTTTTGTTGTATGTTGGTTTTTTTTTTTTTTTTTGTTGTTGTTCTTTTTTTTTTTTTTTGCTGTAAATGTTCATAATCTGCCATTGGAAATAAAAAGATTGTATTTGATAAAGATATTGTAAAATTTCAGGACATTTTTTAAAACATTTAAATAATGTAATTACGAAATTCGAACGGTCTTTTGAAAAAAATTATTCTACCATTTTTATTTAATTATTTCCTTTATAATTTTCCGTTGTCTTTTTCATTCAGATTAGTTTGTAATAGAAATATTTCTAAATATTTGAATTATTAGTTCTTCTCATTAAATGAATTCAATTTTCTTCATGCTACTTGAAATTAAATGTATATTTGAGACAAACCAAGAACTTGTTGGTAAGACAGTCAATAGGAATTAAGTACATTTCTTTTAAGAAATTTGTACTAATTTAAACTTTTACTTTTGGCAATACGTTACATTAGTGATAGATGACTAAAATGGGTACCCTGTACCCGGGGGTATAACTGGGGGTGTAAAGCCAGACTTCTCTCTTGAGATGCCCCATCTCTTTGTGGCGCAAGGACAAAAAAGAAACTACATTTTTTTACCCATTATCATGGTTTGGTTTATCGCTCTACGGTTATTTTTTGCACTATTTAGGATAATTTAAGCTCACTAATTAGTTTAAACCTGGATTCTGAACCCCTAATAAACATTCATGCCACCACCATGATTCGAACGTGAAGCCTTTGGTGCCAAATGCCAGAGCTCTAACTTTTATCATGATTCATCGGTTTAAGTTCCTGATGTCATTTTACATTGTTTGAGAACACACTGATTGATGGACTTGTCCTAGATGTTGCTGTCGGTCAAGTGAGATAAAAAGCAAAGACAACAAATTTAAAAAAAAAAAAAAAATCGGAAACCCCTGAAAATCTACCTTCTTTTAAACAAGTAAACAGTTGGATATAGTAAAAAAAATTGAGTTCCTTTATGTATCTAAGTGCATCTTAAATCAGCAATAATTAGGTAATAAAAAAAATAATAATAAATAACTATGTAAAAAGACAATTTGATGCTTGAATTTATAAAATTTATTAAAATCAAACACAGTAACAGTAACATTTGTATTAAACACATAAACTAACATTACAAATAATCCCAATGAATCTAGTGCATTGCTATCCATGGTTAAATTCTGGGTACTATTTTTGTCAGCTCCATTATTAAATTACCGCTATTTGCTATTTACTGTTATTTTTATTATTATTATTATTATTATTATTTATTAACAACTATGTGACAAAAATTGTGATCCAAGTTTCATTACAAATTATGAAGGCAATGCAATTACTCTTTTTTATCTCCTCGTTCTTCTTTATGTCTTTATCGCCGTCTTATTTTTATTGAACATTCTCCAATTGCACCCAAGATTCCTGTCTCGATCCTCTCTCACTTGTGGTTTCACTGCCTCCTTGGGAGTAGTACCATTTGCTTTGGGGACAAGAGCACTACACTATAGTCATATTGGCCGAGAAAGTGTTTTTCCAGTTTTCCTACTAAACAGTACTAATAAGGATAATATTTCTTAATATTACATCCAAAACTCATTATTCCTCCATAAGAGTTATAAGAGTTATTATCATAATAATTTCATGCTTAAAGCTGTCAATAAACTAGTAAAATTTTTGCAAGCGTAATTTTAAGATATAACTGCCCATCAGATTGAAAAAAATAAGTGTCCTCAGCCTAATTTATTCCTTTCTGGGTTATCATATCTGAATTTCAAGCATTAAGTAAAAAACAATTAAATTATGATTACTTACTATTAATGTTAATTTTAGAAATCAAATTTGAAAATATTTTTAAGTGGCTACAATATTTAGAAACTTCAGTATATCTGAATTCTAATTTTTAGCACAATTGTTTTAAGGATACATTTTACACAGATTTCTATATGGTTTCGCCTTTTGCCTTTGAAAATATATTTGTCGTAGAAAACAAAATTAAATGTACACAAATTGAACTTTTATTTTTATTCCGTAATTTAGGAGAAAAAAAAAAAATGGAAATATTTTATTATGATTAATTATTATTTGAAATTTTCACTATAATTGCTTCTCTATTTGTTTCCTGTATGTGTGTCTAATCCTCAAAGTGTCCCTTGGTGACGAACATTCCATGAGTAGTCTTACTCATCGATGGAGGAAAAGGTACAGCTTCTGTTGCGATGGAACCCATAGGTGGCCAGCTTAGCTCCGTGTCACTGAAAAAGGAAGCAGTGCCTTCCGAGGACTTTAGGGGGAACTACAAGGGTATGGCAGAAAAACTGAAACTTCTGCACCAGAATATTCTGATTAACGACAAGATGCTGAACATGACAAACCGCCATCGAGTTCAGAGTCTCGTCGTTTTTTTGAAACAGTGTTTACAGCAAATCCACCAGCGGACTAAACCTCAGCCCCCAATGCTTACCATTAAAGTTGTGAATCTCCGGGATTCACAATTTTTCATTCTTTCGAACCTAGTGAAAGTTCTAACCTACCGATTTTTTTCCCACTCATACTGGCATAGATATATTTGAGCAAAAAGAAATCAAAACGATAATATTTTCACTTATATGTCATGACCTATACTATAAATATTAATTTATATAATTTTTCATGTTTAATAGAATTAGTGTTTAGATAAAGCAATACGTAACT
>BPLR01013410.1:0-42059 GCA_021605095.1 Caerostris extrusa | reverse complement strand
GCGGTAAATATAGGTAATATTAAACCTGTTATAATATGCTTTATAAGCCAGCATTTCAGAAGAACAACATATAAATGTTCCTCAAATTTTCTTTAAAAATTTAAATTATTATTAAATAAATTTCAATATAAAACTTTATTTCAAGATTAAATTACCAAGACAAGAAACAAAACCATTTTTCACAAACATGAAAAGTTTATATACTATAGAAACCAATTTAGTTTCAAAACACTAGAAACTTTAACCACAATCACTTAAACTGAAACTAAGATTAAATTAAGAAGAACACTTCAAGAAATCTTGATAAATCCATTGCACCTTTAGCTTATTGAAAATCGAAGAACATTTCTCAAAAATCGATTTATATAATAACCATACGATGAAAACTCCAACACCTGGAAACAGTGACAAGTTCATTTAGCTAGCTTCATGAACCCCTTTCTTCCCTCTTAAATTTCAAGATTGTGTTGCCCAAATCTGATAAATAAATCTCAGAAAACTTTGAATATCAGAAATTTACTCAACGCCTTTGTTAATGCATATCGACAGTTAGAAAGAAAATACGCGATTTGAAAAAAAAAGAATGGAATAATAAAAAGCAACAGAAGACGCTCAACAGAAAATTGGATTTTACCACCGTAGCAATTTAATGCGCGATTTCATTTCCACACAAAAAAGAGAAATGAATCGTCGCTTCAAATCTCATTTTCGTTCCCCCCATGTAATAATAAAATACGTGGAAGAGAACAATGAAAGGAATGAGTTTAAAAGTATTCGAATGAAAAAAAATACTTTCATTCTGAGTTTAAGTTTCAGATTTGGAGAAAAGTATGATAATGCACAGCATTTTATGAGTTGGAAATATGAATAAGTATTCAAAAGAAAAATGTCTGAAGAATTGAAGACATTATTCATTGTTTTGATCAGATAATTTAGAGCATCCAACATTTAGATCATTTTTGAAATCTAGCTAAGAAATATGTTATTTTCTCTATAAAGAAAATTTTAAAATTGAAATACACAAACAAATGTTTTTAACCAAATGCTAGGTTTGGATTCGTTCGTCGCTCTATTTGATTTCGTTCGTCGCTCATGATTCGTCGCCGTCAATTTGCATTCACTTTCGACTAATCAGACCGGAACCTACAGTTTAACGTAGATTTCGAACCATTAACAAACATACATTCCACCAAAAGGATTCGAACCTAAAGCCTGTAGTATCAAAGATTAGACCACTAGCCATTGGCCAACATTTAATGTTGCATAAGAGTATGATGGCCAATGGGCTCTTATATGCCAAACATGAGACTCTTTATAAATTTTTGCGTACTTCAGTAAATATGAGTAATGCATAACCTGCTATATATATATGCTTTAGTGTCCAGCATTTTAGAGATCAAGATCTTATCCTGAAATGTCGAAAATTTTCTATAAAAAATTTATATTTCTATTATATAAATTTTCAAAAGTTTTATTTCAAAAGATTACATTACCAAGATACGGAAACAAACCATTTTCTCACAAACGTATGAAGATTATGCACTAGAAACCAACTTAGTTTTCAAACACCAGAAACTTTACCACAATTGCTGAAACTGAATTAAAATTATGAAGAACACTTCCAGAAATCGTTGACAAATCTGTGCACTTGTCCGCTTGTTGAAAACCGAAAAGAACATTTCTCAAAAATCGATTTAGTAATAAACGATACGATGAAAACTCCAACAGCGGATACAGTGACAGGTTCATTTAGGTAGCTTCATGAACTCCTTCCTCTTAAATTTTTCACGATTGTGTTGCCAAATCTGATAAATAAATCATTGGAAAACTTTTTGAACATGAGAAAATTTACTGCATCGCCTTTGTTAATGCATATCGACAGTTGGAATGAAATGCGCGATTTAAGAAGAAAAATGGAATAATAATAAAAAGCAACATAGAAGACGCTCAACCGAAAATTGGATTCCACCACCGTAGCAATTTAATGCGATTTCATTTCACACAAAAAGATAAATGAATCGTCGCTTCAAAATCTCATTTCGTTTCATTTTTTATTTTTTTTTATTTTTATAATAATAAAATACGTGCAGAAACAATGAAAGGAATGAGTTTAAAGTATTCGAATGAAAAATACTTTCACTCTAGTAAGAATTTAAGTTTCAGATTTGAAGAAAAAGTATATTACTGCAGCATTTTATGAGTTGGAAATATGAATAAATTTGAAATAAAATAATTCGAAAATTTGAAGAAATATTCATTGTTTTGAACGAATTTATAAAACATCCACATTTAGATCATTTTTCATCTAAAATACTAATATATATATATATGTTCTTTAATGGTTTTAATATATATTAATATGTCTTTAATTCAACACCTCCTAAGTCTGTCTGCCTACTGGCAAGATTCAAAATATATTAGATTTTATTTTTATTTTTAAGGGATAGAGCTGACAGCTATACGTCTAATAGCTATATTAGATAGACATTTACTGTTTAAAGTGGATTCCGAACCCACTACAAGCATCCATAGCACTGTAGATTTCGAGCCCAAAGTATCGAACGCCAGAGCGCTAACCACTCCTTGGCCATCAGGCCCCCTCTCATATAAGCTCATGTTTTTGAAAATTGCAACACCATGAAGGAATCGTCATAATTGAATGAAATTTAATACACAGTTGAGTGGTAGTGGTACAAATAAATCATTAAATGTTCAAAGCAAACAAACAATAACAAAAGATCGGAATCAGTATTTTGTGTAGCCACCACGCGCCGCAATAAGTGCTGCTACACGACGTGGCATGGAGTCAAACAAATTTTGAATGTCTGCCTGAGGAAGAGCATTCCATATTGTTTGTATGCGCACCCAAAAATTCGTCAGAAGCAACAGGACGAGGATCACGAGCGAGACGCCGACCAACGAAATCCCACACATGTTCAATCGGCGACATATGCGGGAAACGCAGGCCAAGGAAGAAGCTGTACCTGCCACGTTGCAAAGAAAGATTAAACAGTCCTATCGAGATGTGGGGCGGACATTGTCCTGTTGAAATACAGCGCCTGGCAAGCTTTGAAGGAAGGAAAAGCTTGGGGCTGTAGAACTTCACTGATGTACCGGTTGCTGTTCAGATTGCCCACAATTCTTAGCAATTGAGATCGTCCATGATATGCTATGGCACCCCAGACCATAACTCGGGTGTTCGTCCACTGTGACGTTCGATAATGCACTCCGGAAGGTGGCGTTCATCGGCATAGCGTCTGACACAATGCGGCCATCATGGTACCACAAATTAAAAGCGGGATTTGTCAGAAAATACGACATGCTGCCAATCAGCACGCCAGTCTCTATACTGAGCGGCCCACTGTAGCAGGCGGCGATGGTTTAGCGTGAGAGGGATCCTGTATAAAGGAGTCCTTGCGCGCAGTCCACGCTGCAGCAGACGTCTACAGATTGATGAAGCCACAATGAAACACTTGTAGCTATTGACCACTGTGCTGCCAATTGTCTAGAGGAAGCCTGCACGGTCCGTCAGCGCCATGCGGACCAGGTGTCTATCATCGTCACATTTCGGGGTCCACTCCCGGATTTCCGAGTTGTCCGACACTCGTCCGTCCACTGCTTCCAAGACGCATCACTGTGGTGCTGTTACGCTGCACACGAGCGGCTGCACGATAAGACAATCCAGCTTCACGAAGGCCTATGATTCTTCCCCGTTCAAACTCTGTAAGTTGTTCAAATCTCGCTCTCTTTCGTCGAAGAGGCATAAAAGTAACGATTGAGCTAACGTTTACCACTAGCGGATAACCACCGATAACCATACGCCTCGCTACAGCCGTCTATTTATTCGGATCCATCCGCCGTTTAGAGGGCGCTGCTCAGCATACGCATGCGCTACGGTTTGAAATTCTAATCATTTGCATATCATGCGCTAATTTGCATTTCCTGAAAATTTCAGCTCACTCGCATAAGTCCTTCATGGTGTTGCAATTTTCACAAACATGAGGTTTATATATAGTGATTCGAAAATTACTTTAGACCGTAGGTCTCGATCTTATATGCCACACTTGGAAAGACTAAATAATAGAGCGCTACTAGTATATACGGATAATGCTAAACATGTTATAATATGTTTTACTCTGTAGTGTTGTCATTTCTGTAGTGCTTTATATCGATTTTCTCTAGTGCTTCATAATAAAAGTGCTTTATAGCGAAAATATCATAAACTTTTCTCTAGTTCTTTAAAGCGATTTTCTTTTTTTGCTTCATAGTGAAAATAAAATTAGTTTTCTATTTTCAATGAAATAATACGGTCGGTATCATGTGAATAATGCTAAACCTGCTGTAATATGCATTTAGAGTCCAGCATTTCTGAAGAACAACATCTAAATGTTATTGAAATTGTCTTTAAAGTTTTTTATATTTTTATAGTATAAATTTTCATTCAAAAGTTTTATTTCAAAAGATTAAATTACCAAGATACGGAAACAAACCATTTTTTTCATACACTAATGAAGTTTATATACTAGAAACCAAATTTAGATTTCAAAACACTAGTAACTTTTACCACAATTGCTGAAACCTAAGCTGGATTAAATTATAGAGAACACTTCCAGAAATCGTGATAAATCTGTGCACTTTTTTTCGCTTGTTGAAAATCGAAAAGAACAGTTCTCAAGAATCGATTTTAGTAATAAACGATACGATGAAAACTCCAACAGCGGATACAGTGACAGGTTCATTTAGATGGCTTCATGAACTCCCTTTCTTCCCTCTTCAATTTTCAAGATTGTGTTGTCAAATCTGATAAATAAATCACTGGAAAACTTTTGAATATGAGAAGATTTACTGCAGCGCTTTTGTTAATGCATATCGACAGTTGGAATGAAATGCGCGATTTAAGAAAAAAAAAAATGGAATAATAATAAAAGCAACATAAGAAGACGCTCAACCGAAAATTGATTCTACCACCGTAGCAATTTATTGCGATTTCATTTCACACAAAAGAGAATGAATTATCGCTTCAAATCACATTTCGTTTTCTTCTTTATTTTTATTTTGTAATAATAAAATATGTGCAGAAACAATGAAAGGAACGAGTTTAAAGTATTCGAATGAAAAATACTTTCACTCCAGTAAGAATTTAAGTTTCAGATTTGAAGAAAAGTATATTACTACAGCATTTTATGAGTTGAAAATATGAATAAGTATTCGGAAAAAAATATCTGCAAAAAAAAAAAAAAAAAAAAAGATATTAAGATATTGTTTTGATCGAATTGTAAAGCATCCAAATTTAGGTCATTTTTGAAATTATAGCTAAGAAAAATTTTACCTTTACTGTAAAAAGAAACTATTAAAATTGAAATAAACAAACAAACATTTTAGCAAGTGTTAGAAATAATTTCTTACAAAATTTTAATCTAAAAGGATAATATATATAAAATGATATATATATATATATATATATATATATTCTTCAATGGCGCAACAGCTGTATGGTGGGCCAAGGGCGGCTGCCTACTGGCAGATTTCGAAACATGAGATATTTTTCTTTCTTTTTAAGGCATAGGGCTGACAGCCCTACGCGCAATAGCTATATTAGACTTCCACTTATCGGTTTCAAGTGTATTCCGAACCACTACAAGTATCCATGGCACTGTTAGGATTCGAGAGTCCAAAGTACCGAATGCCAGAGCGCTAGCCACTCCTTTGCCATCAGGCCACCCATATATAGAGAGAGAGATAGAGAGAGGTTCGGAATCAATTTAAACCACACTTGGAAAGAATATAAATTATAGAGCGCTACGAGTATATACGGATAATGCTAAACATGTTATAATATGTTTTTACTCTGTAGCGTTGTCATTTTCTGTAGTGCTTTATAACGATTTTCTCTAGTGCTTTATAACGAAAGTGCTTTATAGAAAATATATCATTACTTTTTTTTCAAGTGCTTTATAGCGAATTTCTCTAAAGCTTCATAGCGAAAGTGCTTTTACAGTAAAAGTATTGTTAATTATCTCTAAATCTTTATAGGGATTTTCTATTTCGCTTCTTAGAAAAATAACATTAGTTTTTCTATTTTCAATAAATAATATGGTCGGTATCATATGCATAATGCTAAAGCTGCTATAATGTGCTTTAGGGCCCGTCATTTGAGAAGAACAACATCTAAATCACACAAAAATTTTCTTTAAAAATTTATATTTCTATTATATAAATTTTCAACTAAAAGTTTTATTTCAAAAGATTAAATTACCAAGATATGGAAACAAACCATTTTCTCACAAACGTATGAAGATTATGCACTAGAAACCAACTTAGTTTTCAAAACACTAGAAACTTTACCACAATTGCTGAAACTGAATTAAATTATGAAGAACACTTCCAGAAATCGTGACAAATCTGTGCACTTGTCCGCTTGTTGAAAATCGAAAAGAACATTTCTCCAAAATCGATTTAGTAATAAACGATACGATGAAAACTCCAACAGCGGATACAGTGACAGGTTCATTTAGCTAGCTTCATGAACTCCCTTTCTTCCCTCTTAAATTTTCACGATTGTGTTGCCAAATCTGATAAATAAATCATTGGAAAACTTTTGAACATGAGAAATTTACTGCATCGCCTTTTGTTAATGCATATCGACAGTTGGAATGAAATGCGCGATTTAAGAAGAAAAATGGAATAATAATAAAAGAAACATAGAAGAC
The DNA here is from genome assembly GCA_021605095.1 of Caerostris extrusa. NCBI lineage: Eukaryota > Metazoa > Arthropoda > Arachnida > Araneae > Araneidae > Caerostris > Caerostris extrusa. Next base: position 35,349 of record BPLR01013410.1, on the reverse strand, counting down.
GCTCAACCGAAAATTGAATTCTAACACCGTAGCAATTTAATGCGATTTCATTTCACATAAAGAAAAATGAATCGTCGCTTCAAATCTCATTTCGTTTCATTTTTTATTTTTCGTTTATTCAATTTTGTAATAACAAAATACGTGCAGAAACAATGAAAGGAATGAGTTTAAAGTATTCGAATAAAAATATGAATTTAAGTTTTCAGATTTGGAGAAAAAGTATATTACTGCAGCATTTCATGAGTTGTAAATATAAATAAGTATTCGGAAAAAAAAAATATCTGGAAAAAATGAAGATATTATTTATTGTTATGATCGAATTGTAAAGCATCCACATTTAGATCATTTTTTTTTTTTTTCAGTGCTTAGAAAAATTATATTTTCTCTATAAAGAAAAAAATTAAAATTGATATACACAAACAAATATTTTAGCAAGTGCTAGAAATAATTTTTCTGCAATACAAAGCAGTAATTTTAATTTTATAAATAAGGTAGGATGCTAATATATATATATATATATATATATATATATATATATATATATCTTCTTCAATTTCGAACAGCTCCATGGCGGCAGATTCCGTAGCATGAATTTCCGAATATTTTTTTTCTTTTTGTAGGATAGGGCTTGCAACCCTACGCCCAACAGCTATATTAGATAAACACTTACGGTTTAAAGGGGATTGCGAACCACTACAAACATCCATGGCGCCGTCAGGATGCGGAGGCCGATGTACCGAATGACAGAGCGCTAGCCACTGCTTGGCTATCAGAGCCCCCATATATAGACCTCCCACACACACACATATATATATATATAGTGGTTCGGAATCACTTTAAACCGTAGGTCTCAATCTTATATGCCCTACTTGGAAAGACTATAAATTATAGAACGTTGCGAGTATATACGGATAATGCTAAACATGTTATAATATGTTTTACTTTGTAGTGTTTTATATCAATTTTCTCTAGAGCTCCATAATGAAAGTGTTTTATAGAAAATATATCATTATTTTTATTTCTACTGCTTTATAGCGATTTTCTGTTTTGCTTCATAGCGAAAATAACATTAGTTCTTTCATGTTCAATAAATAATAAGGTCGGTATCATACGGATAATGCTAAAATATGCTTTACAGTCCAGCATTCGAGAAGAACAACAACTAAGTGTTACTGAAATTTTCTTTAAAAATTTATATTTTTATTAAATAAATTTCCATGTAAAAATTTTATTTCAAAATATTAAATTACCAAGATACAGAAACAAACCATTTTCTCACAAACTTATGAAGTTTATGTACTAGAAACCAATTTAGTTTTCAAAACACTAGAAACTTTAACCACAATTGCTGAAAACTGAAACTAGATTAAATTATGGAGAACACTTCCAGAAATCTTGATAAATCTGTGCACTTGTTCGCTTGTTGAAAATCGAAAAGAACATTTCTCAAAAATCGATTTAGTAATAAACGATACGATGAAAACTCCAACAGCGGATACAGTGACAGGTTCATTTAGCTAGCTTCATAAACTCCCTTTCTTCCCTCTTAAATTTTCAAGATTGTGTTGCCAAATCTGATAAATAAATCACTGGAAAACTTTTGAATATGTGAAGATTTACTGCAGCGCCTTTGTTAATGCATATCGACAGTTGGAAAGAAATGAGCGATTTGAAAAAAAAAAAAAAAAATGGAATAATAATAAAAGCAACATAGAAGACGCTCAACCGAAAATTGGATTCCACCACCGTAGCAATTTAATGCGATTTCATTTCACACAAAAGATAAATGAATCGTCGCTTCAAATCTCATTTCGTTTTAATTTTTATTTTTTTTTTTATTTTTGTAATAATAAAATACGTGCAGAAACAATGAAAGGAATGAGTTTAAAGTATTCGAATGAAAAAATACTTTCAATCTAGTAAGAATTTAAGTTTCAGATTTGAAGAAAAGTATATTACTGTAGCATTTTATGAGTTGGAAATATGAATAAGTATTAGGAAAAATATCTGAAAAAAAAAATTGAAGGTATTTTTATTGTTTTGATTGAATTGTAATGCATCCACAATTAGATCAGTTTTGAAATCATAGCTAAGAAAATTTTAGTTTGTCTATAAAGAAAACATTAGAATTGAAATACACGAACAAATATTTTTAGCAAGTGTTAGAAACAATTTCTTGTAATGTAAAACAGTTATTTTAATTATATAAACAAAGCTAAAATGCTAATATATATATATATTCTGTAATTATGCAACAGCCCATGGTGGCAGATTCAAGAACATTTTTTCTTTTTAGAGGATAGGCCTGACAACCCTATTATATTAGACAAAAGGTTTAATGTGGATTGTGAAAAACTACAAGCATCCATGGCACCATCAGAATGCGAAGCCGAAGTACCAACCGCCAGAGCGATGAGATACTTCTCGGCCACCACGCCCGATATATACACTACTGGCCATTAAAATTGCTACACCAAGAAAGCAACATGCTACAAACCTGAAATTTAAACAACTGAAAAAGAAGGTGCTATGATATGCAAATGATTGAGCTTAACAGAGAATTCAGACAAAGCAGGCGCCGGTAGCGACACCTACAGTATGTTTAAATGGGAAATTGTTCAGCCGCGTCGGTCGAGATCCAATGACTGTTAGCAGAATATGGAATCGATGGGTTCCGGACGGTAATACGGAAAGCCGTGCTGGATCTCAACGGTCCCCCTATCATTAGAAGCCGAGAAGAATGACATGGCCTTAATGGATCGTGCAGCCACGTCACGAGCCTGAGCACCGTCACGAGCCGTCAAGAATGGGGTCGTTTGCAAGACAACAAGTGTCTGCATGAACGGTTCGACGACGTTCGCAGCAGCATGGACTCTCAGCTCGGGAGACCATGGCTGCGACTACCACTTGACGCTGCATTTTGCTAACTCAATGCTCAGGCGTATAAGTGTTGTTATTACAGCCAGAACCCAATGCACCCAAATTTCTTAAAAAGTGGATCACTTGTTATTTCAAGTATAATATATTTGTCTAATAAATATCTTTTTGTTATCTGCATTTCTTCCTGGTGTAGCAATTTTAATGGCCAGTAGAATATAAATTTGATTTTATATATATGATTCGAAGTTCCGAACACCAGGCGTTAGCCACTTCTGGGCTATCAGGCTTCATATATACATACATATATATAGAGAGATAGACAGATATGGAGCCTGGATATATATATATATATATATATATATATATATATATATATATATATATATATATATATATATATATATGGAGCATGATAGCCCAGAATTCGGAATCCACATTAAATCGTAGGTCTCGATCTAATCTAATATATATATATATATATTTAATAAATTGAAGCAAAACAAAACCTTACTTATTACGACAAATGCTACGTGACATAGTTCTAATGTATTCATGAAGACAAATTGAAATAAAAAGATAAAACACACTCGCATGGCAGGATAACAATGTGCGGATAAGAAGCATACGTGAAAGTGTGTTCCAATTCCAACTACAGCTGGATTATCATTATGTGCGAAAGCACCTCAATTTGTTGGAATTTCTAATAAACCACGTTGCCCATATTGTGGCATGGTGTAAATTGTGAATATAATCCAACCGTTATGGGACTTATGATGGCCTTACATTGGCCATCTAAGATATATATATATATATTATGGGACATAAGATGGCCTTATACTGATTATCTAAAGAGAAATTGAAGCAATGATTCCGGTCATTGCACGTACTGTAATATTCATTGAATTGATGTTAATTTAATTATTATTAATATGATATTTCTGTGATGTTATTTTTATATATTTTAAAATTTTCATTGCGAACGGAAATAAAAAAAATGATAGTAAATTAACTTCTAATGCTTTCAGTTTCAATACATTCATAAATTTCCAACAAGTCTCTAGGTAAAATAAATTGTAAGACTTTATTCGACCTCAATTATTGACTGATTTTGATTAACACAAATCACTCACTATATTAGTACATGAATCCCTTACCGAACATGCAATTTCTTTGTTATTATTGTATAACATGTGATTATTTTTTTTACATAGTCTCGCTGTTTGTTACCATTTCTGCAATATTTCTGTGATTGCCACATGTTATTTCTTTTATAACAATGTTCTGTATAATATTAAGTGAATTTCTCAAACTAGTCTCACTTTCTTTAAATTTCCCATTTTTTCATTCTTGCCCTCCTACATCATGCGGAGTAAAAAAACATTAAATTTGCACGGTAAATCCATGTTGATGATTTCAGTCATGAATCATAAAAAGAACGAGGTAATTGAATCGAAAATGCTTTGCGGTACAAAAATAAAAAAATCAACCTAGTTTTTCAGATTAAATGGAACTCTTTATTTAGATTTATATCTTTGTAAATCTAAATAAACTAATAATATTTTGCTTATCTTAATAACAACATATAAGCTCACGTTACATATAAATAAATCTTCATGAGATTTGGAGGATCTCAATAAATTGAAGTGATTCTTCGCATGTGACATCGACGTGATTGCCATTAGTCAGTGCTTTTTTATTGTGTGATTTATTTAAATTTAATAGTCTGCCTTTGAAGCAATATATAAATACTATGATCTCATAAAGGCGCGTGATTCATATAAATTAAACTTCATGAGTTTTGGAGGCAATCAATAAATTGAAGTGATTACCACATGTTATTTCTTTTATAGCAATGTCCTATATTATGTTATGTTAATTTCTGGTAAAACTTTCTTTAATTTTCCAATTTTTTAAATTCTTGCTCTAATATATCATGCAGAGTAAAATATCATTAAATTTAATCATATCATTTAATTTTAAATCCTAAATCCTAAATCGAAAGAGAGGTAATTGAATCGAAATTACTTTGCGATTTGCTTCTACAAAAAACAATATTGTAGATTAAATTAAAGTCTTTATTCAGATATAACCATCTTTGTAACAACATATAAATATGATCTCATGAAAGCGCATGGTGCATATAATTAAATCTTCGTGAGTTTTGGAGACCCTCAATAAATCTAAAGATTGTCACATATGATATCAAAGTTTTTGCCATTAATCAGTGATTTATTTAGATTTAAGTCTTTCTTTACAACAACATATAAATATGATCTCATAAAGTGCATGGTGCATATAAATAAATCTTCAGGAATTTTGTAGAGCCTTAATAAATTGAAGTGATTGCCACATTCAGTGATTGGCATTAATCATAATTTATTCAGTGATTTATTTAGATTTAATAATCTTTCTTTGTAACAACATATAATTATGATCTCAGAAAAGCGCATGGTACATACAAATAAATCTTCAGGAGTTTTGGAAGCTCTCAATAAATCGAAATGATTGTCACATGTGACATCGAAGTGGTTGCTATTAGTCAGTGATTTATTTAGATTTAAAAGTCTTTCTTTGTAACAACATAAATGATGTCATAAAAGAGCATGGTACATATAAATAAATCTTCAGGAATTTTGGAGGTCCTCAATAAATCGAAGTGATTGCCATTAGTAAAAGATTTATCCCGTAATTTATTTAGATTTAATAGTCTTTCTTTGTAACAACATATAAATACGATCTCGCATAGTACATATAAATAAATCTTCACGAGTTTTGGAGGCCCTCATTAAATCGATGCGATAGCCACATTTAGGAATTGCCATCAGTCAGAGATTTATTTAGATTCACTAGTTTTTATAACAACTTATAAATATTATCTCATAAAAACGCCTGGCGCATATAAATAATTTTCATGAGTTTTAGATGCCCTTAATAAATCGAACTGATTGTCACGTGTGACATCGAAGTTATTACCATTAATCAACGATTTATTCAGGGATTTTTAGATTTAATAGTCTTTCTTTATAACATCATATAAATATGATATCATGAAAATGCATGATGCATATAAATAAATCTTCATGAGTTTTGGAGGCCCTCAATAAACTGAGGTGTAATATCACATGTCACATCGAAATGATTGCTACATTCAGCGATTGCCATTAGTCAGTGATTTATTGTGATTTATTTAAATTTAATAGTCTTTCTTTGTAGCAACATATAAATATGATTTCATAAAAGCGTATCATACATATAAATATATCATCATGAGTTTTAGAGACCCTAAATAAATCGAAGTGAATCTATTGATGTCAAATATTATTCTTAACAAATCTGTTTTATAGCTTTAACTGAGTGTGTTTAAAAAATATAAAAATTAATAAGAGCAATTGTAGTATGAAAGCAAAATATCAATCTCATTTATTTTCAAATTAAAAGCTATCTTGTAATATTAAAAGTAACATTTTTTAAAGAAAGAAAAAATAAACTAGTCCAGAAAAGAGTTTTACAATTTATTCTTTCAGAGATAATATTTGAACAAATTAAACGACATAAAAGTAATTTTTGCTTTGTATTTTTAAATCATTTTATACTGTTTTTCGACATCGTTATCATTGCTAACTAGAAATTATATTCAGGAAAATATTCAACAAACTTTTTTTTTGTGATCCTTGTTTGATTGAAGCTCGTTAAAACTAAATGTATCCTTTTATTTCCAGTAATAGGAATTTCATCAGAATAATGATTCATAAAAAAATGACAAATATTTTTTAATACGATATGGAGGAAACAGTACAAAAGAACTCTTTGTCTATTCAATTTAAATTCAATCAACTTTTATATGTTATAATAGCTTTGGAAAAATTTATAATCAAATATATATATTTAAATGTAGTTTACATTTTCAAAATCAACAAGATATAGTAAAATCTAATACCCTAATTGCTGAGTCAGACAGTATTTTTCTAGCATTTATCATTTTTTAATTTTTATTGTTTATTTACATTTCTACTAATGCTCGAACAAAAAAGTAAGTTAGAAATATAGTTTTAGATATTTATATTTAAGCAGTTTTGCTTTTATTTAATAGTTCTTTTACACATAAAATAATAAAGTGATTCTGTAAAAATTTTGTAAATTACACATTTTGATTCTTAAACTATTATTATTATTTTAAAGTTCGAATCAATTTTATTTATTAGAAAACAAGTCAATGTTAAACAAATTAAAAAAATTAAATATACTGTTTGACATTGCAATTTAAAATGATACATAAAATACATTGGTGGCTATTAGAACCACTTTATATTTCTTTTTTAAATTGTTTTCGAATTAATATCGATCATAATTGAAGTATGTATACTACACAATTTGTATCTTAATATATTATCATTATTTTAAAGTTCGAATCAATTTTATTTATTAGAAAACAAGTCAATTTTAAACAAATTAAAAAAATTAAATATATTGTTTGACATTGCAATTTAAAATGGTACATAAAATACTTTAGTGGCTATTAGAACCACTTTATATTTCTTTTTTAAATTGTTTCAAATTAATATCGATCATAATTGAAGTATGTATACTAAATATATTGTTTGACATTGCAATTTAAAATGGTACATAAAATAAAATACATTAGTGGCTATTAGAACCACTTTATATTTCTTTTTAAATTGTTTCGAATTAATATCGATCATAATTGAAATATGTATACTACACAATTTGTATCTTAATATATTATCATTATTTTAAAGTTCGAATCAATTTTATTTATTAGAAAAACAAGTCAATTTTAAACAAATTAAAAAAAAAATTAAATATATTGTTTGACATTTCAATTTAAAATGGTACATAAAATACATTAGTGGCTATTAGAACCACTTTATATTTCTTTTTAAATTGTTTTTCGAATTAATATCGATCATAATTGAAATATGTATACTACACAATTTGTATCTTAATATATTATCATTATTTTAAAGTTCGAATCAATTTTATTTATTAGAAAACAAGTCAATTTTAAACAAATTAAAAAAATTAAATATATTGTTTGACATTGCAATTTAAAATGATACATAAAATACATTAGTAGCTATTAGAACCACTTTATATTTTTAGTTCGAATCAATTTTATTTATTAGAAAACAAGTCAATTTTAAATAAATGAAAGAAAATTTAAATATACTGTTTGAAATTGCAATTTACAATGATACGTAAAAAAAATACATTAGTGGCTATCACAACAATCTTTTATTTGTTTTTTAATTGTTTGGAATTAATATTAGTCATAAGTGAAGTATGCATATTATACATTTTGATTCTTAATCTATTATTATTATTCTAAAATTCGAATCAACTTTTTTATTAGAAAGCAAGTAAATTTTAAATAAATGAAAGAAAATTTAAATATACTGTTTGACATTGCAATTTACAATGATACGTAAAAAACCTTAGTGGCTATCACAACAATCTTTTATTTGTTTTTAAATTGTTTGGAATTAATATCATCATAAGTGAAGTATGCATATTATACATTTTGATTCTTAATCTATTATTATTATTCTAAAATTCGAATCAACTTTTTTATTAGAAAGCAAGTAAATTTTAAATAAATGAAAGAAAATTTAAATATACTGTTTGACATTGCAATTTACAATGATACGTAAAAAACATTAGTGGCTATCACAACAATCTTTTATTTGTTTTTTAAATTGTTTGGAATTAATATTAGTCATAAGTGAAGTATGTATATTATACATTTTGATTCTTAATCTATTATTATTATTTTAAAATTCGAATCAACTTTTTTTATTAGAAAGCAAGTAAATTTTAAATAAATGAAAGAAAATTTAAATATACTGTTTGACATTGCAATTTACAATGATACGTAAAAACATTAGTGGCTATCACAACAATCTTTTATTTGTTTTTAAATTGTTTGGAATTAATATTAGTCATAAGTGAAGTATGCATATTATACATTTTGATTCTTAATCTATTATTATTATTTTAAAATTCGAATCAATTTTTTATTAGAAAGCAAGTAAATTTTAAATAAATGAAAGAAAATTTAAATATACTGTTTGACATTGCAATTTAAAATGATACGTAAAAACATTAGTGGCTATTACAACAATCTTTTATTTGTTTTTAAATTGTTTTTGGAATTTTAGTCATAAGTGAAGTATGCATACTATACATTTTGATTCTTAATCTATTATTATTATTTTAAAATTCGAATCATATATGTTTGACATTGTTTACAATGATACGTAAAAACATTAGTGGCTATCACAACAATTTTTATTTGTTTTTAAATTGTTTGGAATTAATATTAGTCATTATTTTAAATTTTTTGATTCTTAATCATTATTTTATTCTATTTGAATAGACTTTTTTTTTTTTATTAAAAGCAAGTAAATTTTAAATAAATTAAAAAAATTTAAATATATTGTTTGACATTGCAATTTACAATGATACGTAAAAGAACATTAGTGGCTATCACAACAATCTTTTATTTGTTTTTCAAATTGTTTGAATTAATATTAGTCATAAGTGAAGTATGTATACTATACATTTGATTCTTAAATTATTATTATTATTTTAAAATTCGAATCAACTTTTTTTATTAGAAAGCAAGTAAATTTTAAATAAATGAAAAAAAATTTAAATATATTGTTTGACATTGCAATTTACAATGATACGTAAAAACATTAGTGGCTATCACAACAATCTTTTATTTGTTTTTAAATTGTTTGTAATTAATATCGTCATAAGTGAAGTATGCATACTATTATATATTTTGATTCTTAATCTATTATTATTATTTTAAAATTCGAATCAACTTTTTTTATTAGAAAGCAAGTAAATTTTAAATAAATGAAAAGAAAATTTAAATATACTGCTTGACATTGCAATTTACAATGATACGTAAAAACATTAGTGGCTACCACAACAATCTTTTATTTGTTTTTAAATTGTTTGGAAGTCATAAGTAGTAATTATAATTTTGATTATTATTATTATTCTAAATTCGTTAAATTAGTGGCTTTTACACAAAACAATGGCTTTATTTGTTTTTAAATTGTTTGAAAGAATTAATATACGTCATAATTGAAGTATGTATATTATACATTTTGATTCTTAATCTATTATTATTATTTTAAAATTCGAATCAACTTTTTTTATTAGAAAGCAAGTAAATTTTAAATAAATGAAGAAAATTTAAATATACTGTTTGACATTGCAATTTACAATGATACGTAAAAAACATTAGTGGCTATCACAACAATCTTTTATTTGTTTTTAAATTGTTTGGAATTAATATTAGTCATAAGTGAAGTATGCATAAAACATTTTGATTCTTAATATATTATTATTTTATTCTCAATTTTTTTTTTTATTGAAAGCAAGTAAATTTTAAATAAATGAAAGAAAATTTAAATATACTGTTTGACATTGCAATTTACAATGATACGTAAAAACATTAGTGGCTATTAGAAATTGTTTGGAATTAATAGTAGTCATTTTATTTGTTCTTTAAATTGTTTTTTTTATTAGGAATTAATATCGTCATAAATTTACAATGTATGCATATTATACATTTTGAATTCTTAATCTATTATTATTATTCTTAAAATTCGAATCAACTTTTTTTATTAGAAAGCAAGTAAATTTTAAATAAATGAAGAAAATGTTTGAAAATTTACAATGATACGTAAAAAACATTGTGGCTATCACAACAATCTTTTATTTGTTTTTAAATTGTTTGGAATTAATATTAGTCATAAGTGAAGTATGCATATTATACATTTTGATTCTTAATCTATTATTATTATTTTAAAATTCCAATTTTTTTTTTTATTAGAAGCAAGTAAATTTTAAATAAATGAAGAAAATTTAAATATACTGTTTGACATTGCAATTTACAATGATACGTAAAAAACATTAGTTATGGCTATTACAACAATCTTTTATTTGTTTTTAAAATTGTTTGTAATTAATATTAGTCATAAGTGAAGTATGCATATTATACATTTTGATTTTTAATCTATTATTATTATTTAAAATTCGAATCAACTTTTTTATTAGAAAGCAAGTAAATTTTTAAATAAATTAAAGAAAATTTAAATATACTGTTTGACATTGAATTTACAATGATACGTAAAAAACATTAGTGGCTATCACAACAATCTTTTATTTGTTTTTAAATTGTTTGGAATTAATATCAGTCATAAGTGAAGCATGCATATTATACATTTTGATTCTTAATCTATTATTATTATTTTAAAATTCGAATCAATTTTATTTATTAGAAAACAAGTCAATTTTAGATGAACTATTTGACATTGCAATTTTACAATAATACATAAATGTATCAGTGGCTATTACAACCAACTTTTTATTTATTTTTAAATTGTTTGGAATTAATATCAGTCATATTTTATAACGTATATTTGAATGTTATAGCATACAATTGCGCTATTTTTCAAGCTATTTATTTAATTTCATAGCAATTTGAATTAAGACAAGTCATAGGCTTGTTAACAAACATCATTCAATTTATATTTTTCTAAACAGTTTCATTATTGAAAACATTAAAATAAATTTATTTGCAAATAAGCAACACCGTTTTTTTCTTTAGCATAAAAAGACTTCTAATTTGACAAAGCAACACCATAATACAATCCTTAGTATATTCTTTATCAGGTGTACGCATGTCTAAATTTGAACCACTAATTCGCCTTGAAAAGTAAAAAAAGAAAAAGAGAAAAATATATGACTTGCATGAAAACAATTCATCAAAAGATAACACTCATAAAAAGAGACAAAATGCGTGCCTAAATTAGTAATCGCCGTTATTGTCACCTGGGAAAAGTGCATCAGGTGCACTATCTTCTATTGAAGAATTAGGTCAACTTTCATTGCCAAGGGCGAATCATTAATTCCGAACACATAAAAGCGTTAAAATATGGTAATGAATTCTAATGGCTCACCTGTAGACCATCCATTGCGTAACTGAAGTATGAATAGCCTTCCAGAACAAAAACAGTCCCCGTTCTGGGGTCTGTACATGACCAGAATGAAGTGCAGGCCAAACAGTGGAACCAGAACCAGCGTGGCTCGTACAGCTTTCCTGGAAACGTAAATTGAATGTCCATTTATTGCTAATTTGAATAAGCGTATATACTATAAATATCACAATTGTGATTTCTGCTCATTTAATCTCAGTTTATTTTATTTTATTTATTAGTGAACAATGTAACATATTGTTTATTAATATGAATTCATGTATTTACTAAATGATATTTTATATGACATGTTATAGATACGCTATATATAAAATGAATTTATAAAACACTTTTAAACTTATGTATCAAATTAAGTACGTTAAGTATCGAATTAGAAAACCAAAAAAGTACTAAAAGTACCAAATTACGAAAATAAATAATAATCTCTTTTTTTATAAAAGATGTCTAAAATTGATTCTTCAATAGAATATTGATATTCTGTTAACCCTATACTTTACGAAAATATATTTACGATTATTTCAGTTATTAAAGCATTCGAATATAAAGAAAATGAATACTTTTTTAAATGTCAAGACATGAAGCTATTTTTTTGCCATCAAATCATGAAGCTATTTGATGTTTTTGCAATGGAATTATCATTTTAGTAGATTAACGTCGATCTCTAATAGAGTAAACTAATAATAATAAATAAACTACATCGGTCTCTAATAATATAGAGTTTTTGTATACCGTACTTTAAAATGCGGTATTTTTTCTGCCCAGCGCGCGTGTTCATAGGAAACATTATTACAGATACGCATGCACAATTTCCTATGAGCATGCGCTTAGGAGAAAAAATACCGTATTTGTAAAAGTACGGTATACAAAACTCTCTAATATGAAATTAAGTACGTTAAGTTTCAATTAGAAAATTAAGTATCAAATTATGAAAAATGAATAATAATCTCTTTTCTTATAAAACATATTTAAAATTAATTCTTCAATAGAATATTGAAAATTCTGTTTATCCCATATTTACGGATATTAAAGTATTTCAGTTTTTTTAAAGCATTTCATTATACAGAAAATGAATACTTTTAAAACGGCAATAAATGCATCTATTTTTTGCCATCAAATCGGGCAGCTATTTTATGTTTTTACAATGGAATTATCATTTAGTAGATTAACGTAGGTTTATAGTAGAGGTTAGAAATTTCAAGAAAATCATCTAAGGATTTTTATCCTCTTTCTTGAATCCCCTGAGGAAATATTCTGGTTTACTAATTTAAAAAGGCGTAAACTGGAGAACTTTTGGCATTTATCAGCTACGAACTGAGCTAAATCAAAATCCCAGCCTGTTAGTTTCACTAGATAGCTAAAAATTTAAAACTATTATGTTAAAATTAGATGATCTGCAAATATAATAATAATAAAAATTCTTAGGAAATGTAAGAACTCTAGAAAATGTAAAATATATCTAGTTCATGATTTTTTTAAACAAAGTTTTTCGAAACAAAGTGGTTTTAAAGCCGATGAAAATGTCCATGAAAGTTCCAGTAATGACATATTATCAGCATTTCCACATAATGGACAGGGACGCAAAAAATCCTGAATGATGCAGTTTCTGGAATTCAAAACAGATGTTTCGTGGAAATATCATGAAAGTTTAAAACAGCAGAAAATATTCTTAAAATTGTTATGCAATAATGTGCTTTAAAGTTTCTTAATGGACGAATAAAGTGTAGATTATAAAAATGGTTGTAAGTATTTCCAGTTTCGAGACAATCTGAAAAGCCATTTACATATTAAAATTATTATTTTTTATAAAAAGAATATTTCGAAAAAAGTATAGCAAAATACTATGTTAATCACAGAATGTCAGGAACGGCAATTAAAGCTTCAGTCCTCCTTTCTCCTCTTTTAACTAACTGAACTTTCAGATCCATTAGACACAATACAATGTGCACTTAAACACATACACGGACGACTACATTAAGAAGGGTTATCCGCATTGGGCAAAAATCGGAACATATGTAATTTATGTGTAGGAAAAAAAAACTATTGGAATTTAGAGAAATTGTCTTTTCCCCAGGGAATCTGCGGCCTGATGGCCAATTGGCTAGCGCTCTGGCCCATTGCTATCACAGGCTTCAGGTTCGATTTCTGGCGGTGGCATTGATGTTTGTGAAAGGTTTGGAATCTACGTTAAACTGTATGTTCCGGTCTAATTAGCCTAACGTGTGTAAAAAATGACCGTAGAACGACGAACCAAAACAAACCCAGAGAATCTAGCTACATATAGCAAATCAAATAATAATTTAGCTCAGTTTTTGTTCTTATTCAAGCTGTTATACTGATTTTGGGGCAATGATTCGAAGATTTGACAGAGTTTCCTGCGGCTTTAGTTGCCAAACTTTCTACACTTGTAGAATTAGATAGGTGCGATTGTGGACTATTAGAAGCTCCTACTCATCTGATCTCAAACATACTCCTTTGAGAAGAGATCGTCATTCAAATGGACAAGCAAGATTTAAACTCCAAATTATCGGGATGAGTTTGTCTGAGTCTGTATCTGATGTCCTGATGTACATCGTATCGCTGTTGGCTATTTCTAAATTACAACTTAAAATTCACCTTGAACATATAAAACATGTGCTGTTTGGATTTTAGGAGACGGTATTGTGAACATTTAAGTTAGAAAACTAGCTGTACTGGATGCCTCAGATATGTCTTCTCTGTTCACCAGGGCTCAAATTGAAGCGGGAGCCAACATAGAAAACAACACTTCTCAAGTGGGTGATATACCACATGGAATGAACGCGTTATCAGTAAAAAAACATTTTGTAGATATTCTCAAGTGAGAAATAGTCGATACAATTGGCACTATGTGTTTTTAAACACATTCTCTTAATCTGTATCAATGGAAGTCTCTTTAAAATTTTCTGGTAAACATTGGGTCGAGTACAATAGTTATTTCTAAATTACAACATAAAATGTATACATAATATTGTCCTTGAGAGCATGAAACGCGCGCTACTTGGATTTTAGGATACGATTTATTTGCGTATGGATTGGGCTGCATTATCCCCCCTCCCCTCCCTCTTTTCTACCCATAGAAAATTGAAAAAAAAAATTTTCTATTATGATTAAATAAAATTTTTATACATTTAAAATATTATGCAGTTACTTTTAATGTAAAAGATAGCGCATACCTAGTAACACCACATTTCACAATAATCTTGAAAATGAAGTTATGTGTCAGAGCAAAATACTCATGTTAAAATGCTTTTTTTTTCTTTTGGCGTTTAATGATTAAATTCTTTTATTTACTATAAGCTCCATAAAGCTAGTGGTAGAAGAAGAAGTCCAAATATAATATTAGATTCTGGGTATTATATACACTCAATAGCCAAAACATTATGCCCACGCCTACATTTTTGCAATGAACTCGTCTGGATGACGTGGAAGGCACGTGATCAGGTGGAAGTGGTATTTAACTGGTATTAAGTGGTGGTAATAATCCATGCCAATGCGGGTTGAAGCTGTGTTGAGCGCCAAAAGGTGGGCCAACTCGTTTATTGACAGGTGGTCATAATGTTTTGGCTCTTGAGTGTATATATATATAATTTGTTTTTCCACGTTCATAATGATTAAGATTTAGAGGGGGCGAAGAGACGATTTAATGAGGGTTGTATATATATATATATATATATATATAGAACCTAATAGATAAATAACCTAAGTTATTATATAAAGTTTGAAACTTACCTGAATTGACTAGGTTCATTAGCATGGGTAGCACGAAGCTTCGTCCATAATACTCGGATAATGTTAATCAAAAACACCAGATTTAGCTGCCAATAAAACAGAATTTCATTAATACTATAAAAAAAAATTACACAATTAATTAATTTCATAATTTTCTTCAAAATAAATAACAATAATAGGTTCATTTATTTTTCATATGAAATATAAAATTTTATAATTCTTACTGTCGAAAATTAATTAATTTTCATTATTCATGAAATTTCAAATGAAATTTAGAAACTTTAAGACTAACAATTACATAATATTTATCTCAAAGAGATATTTTCAAATAAGATTAGAATTTAAATTTACGATAAGAATAGATTTTAATTTTTTAATTATTTTAATTTTCATTTGAATGTTTCACTTTTCCTTTTCAATGCATATACATTTTTATAAGAGTAATGATAGGCTATTCTCAAAGAAGATTGTTAATTGAAAAAAATTCAATATAAGATAAAAAAAAACAACATAGATTAAAAGATAAAATTATTAAAATTATTATATTCACTATTAAAAGCGCATATTAAAATATAAAAAATACAGATTTCTATAGATATTTTTAACATATAGAAACATAAATATCAATGATATCAGATCAGCTGCATAATCAATCTTGTTGATTTTTTTAATCTAATAATTTTAATTAATACTGCATCGAATTTAGATACTACTGTTTCGTACTTCTTGAATGAAAGACTTTTCTATTAGCCGTTTCTAATCTAATATTCATAAATGTTATACAAAAAAGGCAAAAAGTTCAGCTGAATATAATAATTTTTCTTTGCATTTCAATGAACTCAATAAAAATGGGCTGTCCGTGGGGCACTGCCAGACACTGATGATTAGTTAAAACAACAGCTACTCAAAAACGTTTCTGTTTGATATCAATTGTTTCAAATTTGAGAAGACTTTTCAATGTACCTTTAAGAAGTTCTTACCTACGGTAGAGTACACCCACCTCCTCATATTATTTATCCCTCATGATTTCATTTAGCTATGTTAACCGAGTTCATAGTGCTTTTTTGTTAATAAGTGACTTTGTAAAGACTTCTGAGAAAAATCATTTATCTTTTCAATAACACGTAATGTGTGGATAATTTTCATCAGATTAAAGATTAAACAGATGAAATACAAAAAAAAAAAAAAATTCTGACAAAAATAAATGACAAAAACCTCGAACATTCTATTTAATTTCACTAATAGTATTTTCTTAATTCTGTCAATATTTATAATTTCGCTGATCAAAAACAAAGAGATGCTAAATTAATATGCCGTTTCTTAACTTATTTATCATTACAAAACTTTTATAATATAAATAAATAAAATAAGACTAAGTAACTTATTTTAATTAAATTATTATTAATTTATTTTATTTAACTATTTGGTCCAGTTCTTGCAGTAATAATTTTTTTTAATTCGATACCTCGAACTAGAAAAAGTTGCCGCATGCTTATTTTTTAAAGCATCTAATTTTTACATTTCAGTAATAATCATTCAAATTTTTATCTGACTTTATCATCCACTTTGCTAAAATAATATAGGACTTAAGTAACTTGTTAGATATTTGGTTTTTTAGCTGATAAAGTAAAAACCCAAGGCCAGCTAAGTTCGAAACCCATGGATAAAGAAGCCAAATTTCGAAAGTTCTCAAGTCTATGTCAAAAATGTGCATGATAAATATGATGCCTGGAAAGATCAAACATTGAGTTCGTGGATGAGAAAAGAAGGATGCTCTTTGGATGTTCGTTTCGATTTATACTGCTGCGCAATGTATCAGGCACCATGTTGCACCCTTGGTCACACCTCTTCTAATTGCAAATGATTTAAAGTTAATTTGCGCGGTATTTGTAAGCAACAACAAACAATATTAAAACAATTAATAATAATATAAACAATTAATTAACAATATTAATTAATTATATATGTATATATATATACATTGTAACTTCTCGACCTATATTTGACCTATAACGGCTTCAAGAAGAGGGCCATTTACTGGTTCATTGGGAACCCCTTAATTTTTATTTATAAGTACTATATATATAATAGAAGACATAAAAAATGAAAAATAAAATGTAATCACAAGTGTACAATTAAATCACAAGTACCGGTCACTCAAGGTCGAAGATTTTTAAAGAATCTAATTTCCTGGTGTGCGGCAGACCTTAATTACCATACGGCGTGTACATGAAACCTCAAGGGGGGTTCACTTTGAAACACGGGTGAAGACTCCAGCCTATTCAGTCACTTCAGAGAAAAAGAAAAACAACACTTCTGGTCGAATCGTCGCATAACTTTCTTTCTTCACTAAAAATCTCCTTTTAATATCATCCGTCAAGAGGTTGGAGGGGGGCTACTCTCATCTCTCTTCGAGTACTCAGTCCGTGGTCTATCACCCATCGCGATGGAACAACTTATGGTACAGTTCATGTTCAATTTGTAATTGTTTCAACCTGTGAAAGTCACACAGACATTCGCTAATTTTCTGAGACTCATTATACATGATACAGAATATCTGCTATCAGACATTGAGTGACAGGTTGTTTCATTAGTACAAAACACTAATCATGTAATATAACTGCACACAACAATGCTTGTCTGCCGTCAAAGTTCAGTGATGGGCTGTTATTATGTACTTGCCAAAAAAATGCCAAAACTCTTCTCGTGAGGAAAAAATGCCATAATATATATATATATATGCTTTATTTTGAGTGAAAAAATCAATATTTTAATTCTTATATCCTTAATTTATATTACTATATCCTTTCAATGAAGAAATAAAATTATTTGCTGTTATTTTTTCTAACTGTTATCATCTTAAAGCAAGAGAAAACCCACCTTAAAAATCTCTTAAAAATGTAAGTTACTACACGCACAATAATTTAAGATACATAGTACTTAAACAAACTACTTTGTAGCTCTTTGTAAAAAAAAGTTTCAGAAAATACCGATGTATTTCCTTAAAACATGTCATGTAAATTCGTATATCTAGAAAAAACTCTGTTTTGCAGGGGACTCAAGCTATGTTTCTCATTCCTAAACTTCTGAATCTCGATCGAAAAATCTCGCGCAAATCACATTATGGCACGGTTGTACGGAAAAAAAAAATGTACTAGATGCGTGCAAGCATAAGTTAAAAGTCAAATATATCATGACCTCGAAAGCATCATTGAGAAGAAGAGAAATGAATGGTGTAAACCTTCAAAGCCATTTTGGATATTCGTTCCAAATTATATAGTTTTTGCACTGTAACAGATGCAATGCTGCGCTTTTGGTCACCCTTCTTCTAATTACTAATGAATGATTTCAAGTTAATTTGAGCGGTGTTTGTAAGCAACAACAAACAACATTAACGCAATATAGCAACTGCTTTATTTTTCATTTAAAAGTTGTGTGAAAAAAGCAATATAGGAATTGTTATATCATTAATTTATACTTATTTATCATTATATTATATTGTTATATCATTTTGGATGTTCGTTTCAAATTACACCGTTGTGCAATGTGACATGTGCCATACTGCACACTTAGTCATATTTCTTCTAATTGCTAATGATTTCCAGTTAATATAAGCGGTGTTTGAATTCAACAACAAACAATATTAAAGCAATATAGCATCTGCTTTAGATTTAATTTGAAAGTTGATTGAAAAAGCAGTACTTTAATTGTTATATCATTATTTTATATTGTTGTATCATTTCAATGAAGAGATACAATTAATTACTGCGTTACTTTTTCTAATTGATGTTAACATTTTAAAGCAAGAGAAAAATAGCATCAAAATCGCTTAAAAATGTAATTAGTACCCGCACAATAACTTAAGGTCAATAGCAGTTAAGTTACAAGTATGTTTATAGTTACAAGTTACTTTATAGCTCTTTGTAAAAAGTTCCAAAAAATTCCGATTGATTTTCTTAATATTTCATGTAAATTAGTATATCTGGGAAAAACTCTCATATGCAGAAGACTCAAGCAATGTTTTCCATTCTTAAACTTCTGAAACTCGATCGAAAAATCTCGCGCAAATCACATTATGGCACGGTCGTATGGAAAAAAATGTAGTAGATGCGTGCAAGCATAAGTTAAAAGCCAAATATCAAGACCTCGAAGGCGATTTTTTTTGACCGAGAGGGTTATTTTTAAATTCAAAGCAATGTTAATATTGATTTTATACTGCAGTACAGAAATGTCTTCAATAGCAGAAAAAATATTTAAACTATCTATTATAAAAATGATTTCGGTTTTAAAAAGAAATTTTGTATGGTTCAGTAAATTTATTCATTTATATTCTTTTGAAGAAGAAATACGGAGACAGGAAATAGTTACTTTAAACTTTTGGAATTTGTATTCGAATCGGTACTATCAATAATTCGATGAATAATTCGCTTTTTTTAGATAAAAAATATCAAGAATTTTCTACCAATATATTTATTTTTCGTTCAGAAGTAATGCCTTAAGTTCTAAACTGATTCAAGCAACTGGAATATTTTAAGACGGTGAAATTTTATAATAAATTATGAAAACGGCTGAATATATATTTCATAATTAAAATGATTATTAATTATGAATCACAAATTTTGGAAGGAAATGAACACTGAAATAAAAATACGATATATTGAAATGAAGTATAATTTCGACTAGTTATTAAAAAATCCAGTTATTAAAGAAAAATGTTACAAAAAAATTGCAACTTAAATACAAGATAAAAGGAAAGTTTAACTTGTTTTGAAAAAAAAATAAGTACAAAACATATATTCTTATATTTGTAACATTTAAAAAAGAAGCATTGTAACTGTGTTTCCTCCTATGCTCTGTAAGAACCACCCTACAGCATTCAGAAAAAATTGTCAGTTGGCCTGGAGATTCTCACCCGAGAGGAAATACAGCGCAACCGGCGCCGCCACTGAGAAACGCCACAACATAATCGCGCTTCTGTTGAGAAACATTTACTTTGTAATCTCTCTTTCTGAGAGGAAATATATTTGATGCAGCTTGTGTATAAGTTGGCCTACAAACTCCCCGGGAGGAAATATATTTCACGCATCCAATGCGTACCTGACTATCTTAATTATATGTCTTTAAATGTGTTAAATATTGTGTATCTTTAATTGTATGTGTATGTGGTGTTTGTGCGCGTGTAAATAAGGGCGTATGCTCTCAAACCTAGGTCTCGAGATTCAACTCAACCACACCCTTTTACAATCTAGCTGCACAAACAACCACATCACTACAGAATATATATATATTCTGTAGTGTATATATATATATGCGTGTGTGTTATCCTATGTACAACTTTCTCGGAGACTAATTCGACATGTTACAAATAAATGATGAGAACTGGAACGAAGCTTTATATCCTTCCTAGTACTAACAAAGAAGAATATTGTATATAAAGAAACCTCAAATGCTATAAACAGTATTTTTGTACCTTTATTTCAAATATTTTTCTCAAGAAAGATAAATTAGGTATGTAATTTTTTTCGAACATGCAAAGAATTTTCAATGCTGTCACATCATAAAAATTAAAACTAATATTCTATCTTTTTTTTTTTTTGCCTTCTAATGCAGCTGGCAAATAGACCGTGATCTTTCGCCATAAGGGCTGCACCGATGTCACTCACTTTGCACTATCCAGGAGGCACGTGTAACTTGATGGTAAGCCACGGAGTAACAATGCCCCCCAGCGCTCTACGATCCTATTAGGACCGGGACCTACGGCTTAAAGTGGATTCCGAACCACTACAACACCCATGGGCAAAGCCGGGTTTTGAACCCGATACCTATGGTACCGAACGCCAGAGCGCTAGCCATTCGGCCATCAGGCCCCATATTCTATCTAAATATTAGGCTTTTCATTGAAGCCTAAGAGAAACTTGTCAATCCATTTTGATACAATTTAAAACAAATTCGTTAGGGCAAGGGCTTTTATGATTTTTGTGTGTGCATT
The DNA here is from genome assembly GCA_021605095.1 of Caerostris extrusa. NCBI lineage: Eukaryota > Metazoa > Arthropoda > Arachnida > Araneae > Araneidae > Caerostris > Caerostris extrusa. Next base: position 13,698 of record BPLR01013410.1, on the reverse strand, counting down.
TAAAGTCATTAATTTTACTCAAAAATAGCATATATAAAAAACAAATTTACTTTCTAATGAAATATCAAAAATAAGATGCTCATCATTATAAATAAAATCTTAACTTTGTATACTATATACTACTGTTAAAGTGTTTAATTTAATTAATTCATGAAATACCCGATCAAGTCCGTAATATATTAATAATTTCATGCTGTAACTAGTTATGCAATGAAATAGCTAGTTTTTCTATAAATTAATTATTGATAGATAATTAAATTGTAAAATATAAAATTTGACTGACGTATACAAAATGTTATTTATAAATGATACAATAAAAATCCTACGCTAAAACAAGGATTACAAAAAATGATATTTGAATTCCACTGAACATTATTTCTAAAACAAATATTTTAATTTATTTATTATATTAACCCATTGCATTTTCCATGACAACATATTAAATCCCCGATCGATACATAAACTTTGCGCTGTAGTTACCCTCCAGGACGATATGTCCATGTCCGGCAATTCTTCTATCTTAATTAGTTTTTCTTCAGATATGCTGAACTAAAATCAAGAATATTCCGTTTTATGCGACTAATTTTTTTTTGTTCCCGATTAAAATAAATTAGAAATTAGAATAACTGCCAAAGTATGTCTGGCATTACCACTTTCTCTGACAATCTCAGGATATGACTATACGTAAAGCACCACAGAAACATCACTATGAGATTTATCAGACATTTATTCCATCTTATTATAATGATTTTCCAAATATATTTTACAGTTTTCACTTTCCTTCTGAACATTAAGTTCAGTAAAAAACAATTGCAGTTTTTCTGTTCAATTATAGTGCAAACATAGTCAAACGTCTTCCAAAACATAGTCTTATAAACACGACACGTGGACAGAATCATTACTCGTATATTTCGAATAAACTAGATTTTAGTAGATTCTACAGAAAAAGAAATCTATGTATTTTATTAAAGCCTTTATATAATCGTGTTTTTCTCAACTCATCATCTCATTATTAGGTTGAGACGAAGATTTATTGTAATCAAAGCATTTGTTCTTTGTCATCCAGTAAATCAAATAATTCCTTTAGAATAGAAGTTGTAACAGTCCAGCTCTAGTTGTGCAACAAAACATATGTAACTTCGTAAAGAGACCCTTTGCTAGCTTTTCATGACTGGAATAAATTTTAGCTCATTGCTTCAGGAACTGCAATGATTGCCCGGCATCCTACTCCTTAAATTTCAAGTACATCATAATGTTGAAGTATCAAGAAATTACCCATCATTTTCTTATTTGATATTTTAGATTTCTTAGCGTCAACAAATTAGAATAACTTTCCATTTTTAACTCACTAACAAATAACTGTTCTCTTTCACTTCACACTTTATTTAGTAAATAGTCAAACATTTCTTTCATTTCATCTTTTTTTTCCGCCATCACTTGAAGAGTTCAGCGTTCAATTCAGCCATATATTTAAAAAAATCGTACCATTTTGTAAAAAACTTAATTAAATTAAAGAAATTATAAAAACTCGAGAAAATAACTTCAATTAAATACTTAACACATTGAAGAATTGTTAAGGTTCTGCTAAATGCCAAATTATTTCCAAGGTTGACCTTCTAATTCATGTTAATATTTATCGCTAATTATCGTCAAAGTAGTTAATTAAAAGTTAATAATTCCACAAAACCTAAAACTAGAGCCAACAGTTGCCACAAATACTCGACATTCTACCTAAAAACCTACGGTCTGAAGGAGTTATACATAGAGTAATGGTAGGAAATATGTGTATTTATGATTATTGTTCTGTGAGTTGGTAGTAAAAAAAATGCCTGTATTAATCTATATATAAGCTTCAGCACATTATACCGCATGTAAAAAAGTTATACTTTCCTCATTCTTAAACAAACATGAAGTCAATATCATCAACTCTTCATAATCTGTTGAAAATGATGTGCTCTTTCTGTCGAGTGGCACTTCTTTTATAGCGTTTTAAATTTTGGATTTATTTAATCCATTAGGTTTTAATGAGGTGGGTATGATTATTCGATGAAATAAGCAGTAGAATACAACTGAATTTTACGCTTTTACTGACTTGATTAGATATTTCACGAAATAACTATTTATTTTATGAAATACCGCATTTCTAACTAGCAATAACATATTAATATCAAAAGAGAATGATACGATTACAAATAAATAAACGTTCATGTTAAATTTAACTTTTTCATATACATTTTTTTTATATTTTATTATTTAAGTGCCATCAGTTATTTCGTGAAATAACTAGTTATTTTATGAAATACCGGATTTAATACTGATGTGATAACATATTAATTACTACATAAAAAAAGCGATCACTAGAAAAAAAAACCTCTATTTCATTTTGAAATAAAAGCTATGTTGCCAGATATTGTTGAAAACAACAAACCAGTTTAAATGAACAGATGTTAGTAAATCGAAAGCATTTCACTAATTATTTTTTTATTTGGTTACTATTGAATATTGAATTAGATACTGAACAATGCAATATATCAAATATTTTAATATTTATTAAATTATTTTATATAAATAATAAATAGGTTTTGTGCGACCCATAGTTAGTATATTAAAAATCGAGTGAGCTAGTTTAATATCGTATAGTTTTAGAATCATTGCTTCAACTAATCATTCAATAGGGAAATTTATTTTTCAAATCCTATAATACATTTTTTTTTATTGAATTCTTCAAAGGTTTATATATTTCTGTGATGATATGGTAAGATCTTTTATAATAGATGCTATTGAGTTAAACCGATTTATTCTTACTGATTTCTGATGAATCTTATCGTAGTATTTTATTCATGAGGAAACTAGAGCCGAAGTTCAGTTCCGGTATAAATAAATGATTCTTCTTTTAGCAAATGGCTTAACTTCTTTGTAGACAATGCAGATCCAATGAAAAGTTTATCTGTCGAGTGATCTTTTATATTCATGGGGACTTTTATGCGCACATACTTATTTCAGAACCCTAGTATAGGATCTTTATGTATCTGAAATAAAGATCGAAGTTCGAAGAAAGAAATGAAACTATACTATAGTATTTTCTGTACAAGTGGAATAAAAGTTCAGTTCTTTAGAGCGTAGACAATTTTTTTTACTTCTAGAAAAGATAACAAAGAAGACTACTTTTCCTCTTTCTGGTACTGAAACTTAAGGGATTTTTTTTTTTTTTTTTTTCTTCTACCCAATATAAAAATATCCCTAGAAATGGAATAAAATACCATGGCGTAAAATCCATAGTCACTTTACCTATTGAAAATGAAGACAAGTTATTTTTCTTCAACATGAAAACTAGCTGGTAACAAAAAATTTAAATTTGTATTGGAAACCAATACGTACAGAAAAAGAGTAATAAAAGAAGGGTATTAGAAATATATATAAATCAAATATAAGAAATCTGTTCAAATATTTTAAAGGTACATTAAAAGCGTCATAGAATTCAATGTTTTCCAGATTACTTTCTGTATACGATAAAAAATACTTTTAACCTAAACAAAAAATCACAATATAAAAGATTACAAATAAAGTGATGGCATTTCTTACATTTAGATAATAAATATAATTGTGTTAAGTAAATCGAAAAATATTTAATTTTACACCTAAAACAATATTTTTAGATGAAGGATGTTATTTTTTATTTGTAATGCTGTTTATGTTTTTTTCTAGACATACTGTTCACAAAAATATATTTATCACATTTGTCATTTGCAGTTTTATTTTTGTATAATTTCATTCCCATTAATATAATTTAAAAAAAAACGAAATTTTTCTACACTGAGGTGAATAAAAATCATGCAATGGGGAATATATTACATCATTTTATATATGACTGATTTTAGATTTGTCATTTACACATTTATTTCTTTATAATTTCCTTCGCTTTAAAATAGCATAAAGCGAAAATTTTCTACACTGAGTTGAATAACAATAATGCAATGAGGAATATATTACATCATTATTTTAGATATGACTTATGTTAGATTTCTCATTTACAGCTTTTTTATATATATAATTCCGTTCCCATTAAAGTAGCATGGATTGAAAATTGAAATTTGGGATTTATTTAATCCGTTATTTTAGGTTTTAATGAGCTGCGGCTGATTTTGAATGAAATAAGCTGTAGAACACAAGTGAATTTTTACAATTTTACTGATTTGATTAAGCATTTCATAAAAATAAATATTTATTTTATGAAATACGCATTTCATACTTCAACAATAACATGTTAATTAATATCAGAAAGAGAATGACATAATTACAAATAAATTAACATGTTAAATGTAATTTTTTATAAACATTTTTATATTTTACGATTTAACCGACTTCATCACAAAATAATTCGAGAAATAACGTTATTTTATGAAATACCGCATGTAATAATTCAGTGATAATATATTAATTACTATATAAAAAAGAGAATGACATTGATATAAAAAAAAAACCATTTCGAAATAAAAAATTAGCATTGTTTGTTTGCTCTATGATGTCATTCTGGAAACAAGACGCAGCGTTTGTTTCGGTGCGCCATGGGTGCTAAATTTCTGGTTGATGGCCACGCCCGTCTTCACCGTGCAAACATTGTAGACGAATGCCTTCAATTGGAGTGATATCACTATGGATTCCCAGCATACGTCCAATAGAGATATATGCTTTGGCCGACCCAAACCTATTAACTGAACCATTGCTTGATGAGTGTGTAAATCCATCAGATTGATAATTTGATACTCAGCATGCCTTTTTGGCCTTAATCGTCCGGAGACATACCCATAGGTCCTTTTGAAATTTGCTCCAGGGAGTAAAATCGCAATTTTATTAATTATGTCAAACATATAGCATCTTTTTGCTCTTTACCTTTGTTTTAATAAATAGACTTTGACAAATAAGTCAACGATTTTGCTTCTGTCTCCCTCTTTGCCTGAACTTCATTATCCTTAATTTATGGACATGAGTATATAATAAAGTGACTCAAAAGTCATGGCACAAATTGAGATATTTGGCCATCTTTACTAAAATATACATTTTTTGTATAGAAACGTATGGTAGGAAATGACACATTGAGGAAAAGCACTTTCAATCAATTTCTTTCTGCGCAATAGCCAGGCGCATTGCCGCAACTCACACTCGTCACGTGACAGTTTCTATTCCTCTGGCTGGCAGCCCCATTTCCTGTGTATTTAGTCGTTTTCTGTGTTTGCAAAATCACAGTGATTTCACTAACGATTCCAGCTCTTTTCTAGATATCATTGCTCGACTATCCATTGTGGCAACAAGAGTGCGCGAAATTTAGCATGTTTGGAACTGTTCAATCACCACTTCGACGCGCTCAAGCATGTTTTACTGCGGCGTTCGAAATTTTGAGCATTTATTGTAAACATTCAATCAAAGAAGCACTTTGTAATAATGTTCATAAAAAGAAACAATGTTTTTCTGGTCGTGTATCAATTTTCGTTCGTACTCCAGCGTCACTTTCATCCCATACATAAAATTCTATACAAAGAATGTATGTTTTAGTAAGCTGTACCCTCTTTTGAAGCTTGTCCATGACCACTAAATTACCTTGTATACACACACACATAGACATATATTTATGTATATGTAAGTGTAACAAAATTATAAATAATAAACATGATATAAAAATATGGTATGATATAACATAAATTTATTATGACAACTGAAGAAAGAAATAACAGAATCTGTTGTTTGAAGGAAAGGATTGGCACAGAAAATTGTTCAATAACTTAGAAGTAATGGGTTTGGTATAATTAATTATTATTTTTCAAGAAGTTGGTTAAATTGATGATTTTCCATCAGTTCCATGAGTTGGTGCATTTTATTTCTATACCACTGAATGTAAAAATGTTGAGAGGTACTTTAAGATGCTTGAATATTTAAAACAAGTCTTAGCTGCACAATGGAATGCTCCCAGTTTCTCCTAGTAATAGCTAATTAATCTTGAAAATGTAAAACTTTTTATGGAATGTTGGAATGGCTCATGACTATTTGTAAAATATAATTCCTTCTATAACAGTTTGAGACAGGATTTGAGAATTTATTAATTTCTGAGATTTAAATATTAAAGTCGTAACAAGACGATGAATCGTTAATGCATGAATAAAAACTTTCGATCTACTATAAAAAACCGAATTAATCTTCCTCGCATCAAATGTGCTGATGGACTTTGGTTCTTCGCAGATGATTCAATTATGAAATGAATAAAAATAATATCGCCTTTTTTCAGCTAAGAAAATCAGAGCGGAAAATCAAATGCAGTTTTTTTCCTTTCTGAATCACGATTTCGCGAAGTCGCTTGTTTTTTACTTTTTAAAATTGAAAGCTTTTAGTAAATTTCTCTTATCGTGAATCATGTATTTTAAATTGAGAATAACATTGAAAACGTAATTATATTCCAAAAATGAAATACCTAAAGTTCATACTTAAATATTTTTCTTTTTATATCAGCTAAATGAATAGGTTTCTTTTACGACAATACTATTACAAGTAAGTACAAATTAATTATTTAATAATATTGTTGTGCTATCTAAGCAGTGATTGGTTGCCAGATAATGAGATCAGAGTTTATCTAGACAATAAAAATATCGAGTATGATTAAAAAGCCCATTTATACTTTCTTTATATCAACGAGTATGTATGAAGATTAAATAAGAATAAATATATTTTCATTTTTCATATACAATATACAATTTCCGAAATATTCCCCTGTAGGTCCCTTTAATATCCTATATGAAATTTCATATGACCACCAAAGATTCTGGACTTTATGGAAATAAATATCCACTATATGATAGGCTGAAAAATAATCCGGTATACTTATTTTTCTTTTTTTTGATTGAGAAAGAATTATTTGCAGGAAGCATATCAACCGTTAAGTGTAAGCCACAGGATCCTCTTCGGCAAAAATATAGTCTATGGCTATATTTCGTATTATTTGGCTTGCATAAGTAAACCTATTTGTATATTTAGGCATTATTTGGTATTTTAGAAAAGACAAGGGAATATGATAATTTTTACTCATCACAGAGTTTTATTATATAGGCTGTATTCGAGTTAACATAATTTATCGATTTGTCAGCATTATTTCTTGTTTAAAAGAATACTCAAAATGCAAAAAAAGGAAAGAGAGGGAAGTTTTTGCTAAAGAGTGAGACAAAAAATTTTATTCATCAAATTTCATATGAAGATAACTGATGCTAGTTTGGCTTTTGGAATCTTGAATTTGTTTATTCAGTTCAAAATCGACAAGTTAATTCTCAATGATTTTAGATTTTGGATATCAGTGGTTTTGAAAAGGAGGATGGAGTGTTTGAAATCCTCGCCATATAAAGACCTTGAATATTCTTTTCTATATTCTGATCAGTAGAAATACATCCAACACTTCTAATGCAAACAAAACAATTGGATTATAAAAATTACATTCTATTACCATCATAAAAATTACTTTTTGTTATGAATTTTACATCACGCCAACGGCACATATAACAACCAGGAAATATTCGTGCCAATGATTTAAACTTGATCTCGTTTTTATTGTGATATGTTTGGCGATGAATTGGCGGCATTTACACTGCTAATGAAAAGTATCCATTAATATTTACGTTAATAATTCAAAATTACCTTTAAAGATTTCCCTGACATTCATTTTTTTTTAAAATACAAGCTCGATATCTCTAAATGAAATTATTTTATTTATGAATAAAATGGTCCTATTTTATCACATCAACTCATGCATCCTGAATATGCATTCCATTATTAGCTAAAGATTATTTCACTTAGTAATGCATTTTAGAAGAGCTTGAAGCTCAATAAAAAATAAATAGAGTCAGGAAATTTCATCCCTATTTCAAAATGCAAATTGATAGTCATGTATCACTCAACCCTAAAAATCAAAAAGCTTTTAGCGATGCTTTTAAGTTTCCACCCTGAAATGCTTTTGAAACTTTTAATTTGCATTTCAGCAGTTGGGTCAGCTTTTAACTAATCACGAGAGAAAACTTAGTTTGGGTTAATGAATCACGGATTTTCTTTGGGTCAATTATTATTTCAATATGGGGTGTTGTGATGTGGGATCTTTTAACGAAAGAAAAACTGTCTAGAAAAACTGAAAGGATAAAAAAAAATTATAAATTTTTTAAGGTGATAACTTTTAAGTAAACTGTTAATTGAAATGGAAGAGCTTTTTGCAGGTATAATTCTCTCAACTATTAAAGTTTATTAATGGTTTCGATCTTGACGTTATTATAGTAAAGATCCAAAATTTTTATAGGAAAAAAATTAAATAAAAATTGAAAAAAAGTTGTCATTGCGTGAAAAAGCTGAAGAGGGCAATCTGCAAACATGGGATGTCTTACTTTAAGATGCTTACTTGCACATTCTCGACATTCAATTAATGAAACCTTGATAAATTGGCCAAAAATGTCAGCCAATTAGCTGAGATATAATTCATTTGCATCACATTTTTAGATTCAAATTCTGTAGCAAGATACATGCTAAAAGAAACACAAGTCAAATTGAATGAACCAAATCTGAAAACTACATTCAAAACAATTATACGTTTAAGAACAAATTATTTACAGTGACATACAAACAAACATATACTGGTGCACAGAAAGGGCCATAATAGACAAGAGACAGAACTTTGCATTCCTAATCAAATCTTCACCTGCTTTGCCATTTTAGCAAAATGTGAACATTTTGTAGGAAAACATATTGAAGAAAAATCTCTATTCAGATAATTTTTAAGGATAACTACTACCCTAACTTATCAATTTGCAGTTCTCTCTGATTATGTCTCAAACAGGCACAACATCATCATTTTAATGCTCATTTGATAATGAAGAAAATTCAGAACTCAAGATAAAAAAGAAATTTCAAAAGTTATTCAATGATACAAAATTTGAGGATGCAAAAAAAAATACATTTTTGAGTTTTTTTTTTTAATAAAAAGTGTTAAATCTGTCAAAACTCATGTTCAACATAATGTTTTTTCAGTAATTTAAATTAAAGTTTAACAGCCTAATATTCTATATCTACTATACTGATCTTATTTACTAGCTTGTATTTTTAAATGAAAACCGAGAGATTTTCCTGTGTAATTTTTTGTTATTGTTGTTGAACATCTATGTGAGCCTGTTTTTCACATAAATGCCCCATCCCCAATAACAGTAAATGAGATTGCTTTCCAGGAGGATCTCTAATATAGGTGCAACGCATTTGCTTATCGTATAAGAATAAAACCATGTAAACACCCACCAAGCTGCCAGCCTGACTATAAATACTTAACACACATTACCACAAGCTCCATCAAGTCTACCAAATTCTGAAAGCCATGAATGCTATGAACTCAACTAGCAGATCAACGTTCCACTGGGTCCACCTGTTACCAGGCTCTATGAGTTGAATTTTTCTGTATAACTTTTCTGTATAAGATTTTCAGAGCATTTATTTTTATAAAAACAATTTTAATATATTTAATGTAATATAAATAACGAATAAATCTTAGGTTTTGATATTAGCTTAAAGGCATCAACACTTCCCCCAGTTTATCTATTAAATCATCATGACTTTATTATTCAGTAGTACAATTAAATTGATTTTTATTTTAAACTATTCTTACTAGAAAAAAATATGATCAATTCTTTCAGTATAATGAATCCCTTAAAGCAAATAAATTTCTCCCCATAATAAAGTTTTCTTTTATTTGTATTCTTTCTTGAAAAATATTCATTCTTTAAATTATACATGGTGAAAGTTAAAAAATCAAAATTTACCCAACAGGCAAATAAAATATAGAAAAATACTAAATAATAAAAAAAAAAATAAAAATTCTTTTAAACTCATCAACAATATATGGCTTTTATTTTTCTTTGAATTGAAACAAATTGAATTATTTAAAATTATTTGTTTCAAATATTTACTTTACATATAGTTACTTATTCTGAATTCATTTTCGTCGAGCATTCTCGTAATTATCTCTTAATTTACTCTATTATGATATTCGAAAGGAGTTCTCTTCAGTGCTTTTGACTGGCGGCAATTCTATTTATTAAGAAGAATAAACATTGAGTTTAAACCAACCACTCTATCAAATAGAAGAAATATGTGTATTAGCTCAAGGCTATTCAATCTAAAGCTATTTCTAAAGCTAATTTAATTTCAGCTAAAATAACACTTGTGAAGTTTCAGCAACATTTTGAATTGAAGCCGTATCTCATTGGTTGTCTACGATTTTATGACAAGATCTGATTTAGTAATGCTGTGTTTAAAAATTATTAACGACCTGAAACGAAGGTGGAAGTGTAGATTGCAAAAAGGAAATTTCCAAATTAGAGAGTGTTTTTTTTTATGAGAGAGAAATGCATTAAAACCGTGATAAATTTTATTGCTGGAATACTTAAATGCAAAGTGTAAAGTGGAAGTGTAGATTGTAAATGAAATTCCCACATGTTGTTTCTTTAATTATCAGAAAAGTACAAAAGCCATGATAAATTTTATTAAAATATTTAAATACAAGCAGTGAAGTGTAAGGAAATTCCATGAAACAAGGGTGTAAAAAGGAAATTTCCAAGATTATTGTTTTTTATTACAGAAAAGTATTAAAGCCATGATAGATTTTATAGTTAGAATACTTAAATATAATATTTTTATTAGTTAGAATGGAAAAATTCAGAAAATAAGTAAAGGGCCTAGTTTCGCTCAAATCTTATCCAATTTATATACGAGAAAACATACAGCTATTTATGAATACGATATTATAGGTCCTCCTTTCATTATTTAAAATGTTCTTTTACTGTTTAAGATATTTTAATCCTTCTTAATCCCTCTTTCTGAGTGAAAAAAAGGCCTGGAGGTTTAAGGTTTTGTGAATAAAAGAAGCTCGGCATTATTTCCTTGGCAGATGTAATAGCTATAATTTATCTAAAGATGTAATAATATATAATACAGTTTTTAAAATTTCCTTGTATAACGTGGAAGAAATGAATCGAGGGTGCGAACTCCAGACGTGTTGTTGTCAAATTGTAGTGGTACAAACTATTGATTTACTGAACCAATACCCATTTTAAAATTGTTCACACCGACACGTTCATGTGATAGTAAGAAACGAAAAAATGCAATCGTAGCATGTTTATAATCGATTTGAAAAATAATTGAAGTACTCAAATGTACTTTTATTTAGGTCCAACAATTACTTTTATTATTCTTTAATCAATATGATTAATTCAAATAGCTAAAATAAAGATATATATAATAAAATAGAATAAAATGTAAATTAATTATTTCTGCAAAATATTATTTCTTCTTGTCTGCTTCCCTGACTGGAGAAATATGTTTATAAATATTGTTTTCAAGTAAATCTATCTATATATTTAGGTGGGTTTTTTATTTCTTTCTTTTCTGTACAATAATAATTTCTTGAAATATACATGTTTAAAATATTTTTTCATTATATCTGACTTGTTGAAAAAACATTGAGTTAAATTACAAATAAATTCAAAGGCTTGTTAAATGCTACTGAAAAAGTCGAAAGGATTGTAAAAAAAACGACGATAACAATAATTGGAAACAGAATAAATGAATTTGGAAACTTGATTTCAAATCAGCATAGGTGAATCATTTGCTCTGGTATGTAACCAAGGAATAAAGAATTTAAAACAGAAAAACCCTTATATCGAAAATGTTTTAAAGAAAGTTTCTTTTAAAAAATGCTTTTGATTGCACAACTTAATGAGATTTAAAATCTTGAACATGCCTGAAAATAATAATTGCAACATTTTAGAACTTCAAATTCCCTTTTTTTTCCTTTGCTTATATTACTCTTTCTTCAAGCAAAGTTCGGTGCTCAATATCTTATTTGAACTCGTTATTAAAAAGTAAAGAAAAATCTGCAATTTATTGTTTTCTTAAAAGAATTCTGCAAACATTTCTTAGAATAGTTTTCGTCGTCGTATCATTTGACTCCTTTCTTTTCGACAGCCTTCGCTGAAAGTCATCTTTGAAGCAGGAAAAATACTTTTTTTTGAATTTTTTTTATTGCAAGTCAGTTCCTGACCAAACAGGTCTTCGCCGAAATTGATATCTTTTCTTTTCTTTCCCATCTGAAGTGAAAAAATATAATACAATATTAAAGGTTTTATTTTTTTTTCATGTTCTTTTTTATTTTTGATATGAGCAAAAGAGTAATGTCATAGCTGTCATTTTTTTTTTTTTTTGGTATTTCATTTTCTTAAGCTCAGATTTAATTAAATTCCCTCCATTCATGTTTAAAAAAAATCTACGCTAAATGAAATTAAGTTGAATTTCTTTCGCATACAATATTCCTCACCCTCTTATATGACATGATAATAAAAATAAAATCTAGAAGACTAGAGAGAGAAATGATAAAATTCACACTAATATTTTCTTTAATTATTTCTTGAGATAGCAAATAGAACCATGAAATGTCGAAAGAAATTACATAAAACGAACAGAGAATTTGAATATTGATTTACTAAATAATCCGTTAGCTGTGATAAAAAATTAAATTTTTTATTATATTGGTATTGTTATAATAGTGCATGCCTCATGCCTTAATACTCTTCATTGTAAATCTGATAAATCTAAATTAATCTGTCAAAAATTCCACTAGCAAAAATTTGCTGCAAACATTTATTTTATTTGTGGAAATATATCTTTAACGAGTTTTAAAAATATATGCAAAGGTAGTAAAAATATAAACTCAAAACTAAATTTAAATTTACAAAAAGGATGCAACCCAACCAATTCTTTTGATAAAGGAGGCCAGATAAACCTGTTTAAAAGAGAAAAATAATAAATCCACTATTTGAAGGAATGAAAAACGAAAAAAAGAAGGAGGAAAAGTGGAACAATTAGCACTAAGAATGTTTGTTTTCTATGCGCTTGAGGCAAAAAAATAAATAAAACTTCTCATTTTTTTTCAAATGTTGTATATTCATATCTCTGCATCAGATTTCAAAACAAAATTTTCATTTTATTATGAAACAGAATAAAGAATAACGATAAAAATGCAATGTATTATGCACAGAAAATGAGGACGAGATAAGTACTGAAATATTTATTCCATCCTCCCTGTATTCAATTTTTATCCATTTTTTTTCAAATGTGGAAGATCACAAAATTTTCGGCGACCAAATCTTCTGTGGCACTAAATTTGAAAGCTGTAGTATAAAAAATCCACTGTGATTAAAATTTATGACTGATTGTGTGCCTTGAATCTTATGTTTGAAAAACATATTAAAATACATTATGCCTGCTTTTTTTTTTCCTGTAATTAGGTCCTGGCAACAGACTTCCGTGATTCTTCGCCATAACGCTTCGCACCAATGTTACTCGCCGTATTACCCAGGGGGCAAAATCTTGGATGGCAGTAGCCACGGACGCGGAATAACAATGCCCCCGCAGCGCCTCTACCTATGCCTAGTGGATTCGGGAACCATCATGAAACACCTATGGCAAAGCGGGATTTGAACCCGATACCTGTGGTACTGAAAGCCAGTAAAGCGCTAGCCATCTGGCCATCAAGCCCTGACATTCCGCCAATTAAGTGCATGCTTGGGCATCGTCAGTTGTATTAGAATGTGAATTGATGAAAAAAAATATTTCAAAATTAATGTATATTTCAAAAAA